>JAMPIV010022591.1:0-212500 GCA_024509875.1 Oreohelix idahoensis
AATGATTAAACCACATCCATTAGTTATGACTTTATTAAAAAGTATGCTTTTCGTATGGTCTCTCGAAACCCAGAACAATTTTAGAATATTTACCTGAAACATGTTAGAACTCTTCCCTGTAGTACATGTTCACTTAAATAAATTGCTTTTTTATGCTTTAATTTTAAAGAATAACATGAGTACAGTTACTATTACTGTACTTTTAAGCCTGGAACGACTTTAACAATGTATTGATAATATCCCAACAATTGCTTTCTTCACTGACACAGAATTATAAATTTGCATTACCCCGCAGTATTATGATCCCACACATACTGTGATTTAGTTTTTGTTTATTTGTTATTTTATTTTGAAAAAAAAAGTATTATTGCACTGTAGTTCAATTCTGCTTTAAGCAGTTCCCGGTTACTGATTATGAAACAAAGTTTATAAAAGAGCATATAAAGGCTTGGGGCGGACTTCCTGTAAGAGCACCACCTGCAGTGGTAGCTCTATGCTCCATAGGGAGCAAACAAGAAAATGATGATGGTGATGGTAGTTCATTTTAACTGTAGTTAACTGACATGGGTAGTTTGTTTTAACTGTAGTTAACTGACATGGGTAGTTCGTTTTAACTGTAGTTAACTGACATGGGTAGTTTGTTTTAACTGTAAGTTAACTGACATGGGTAGTTTGTTTTAACTGTAGTTAACTGACATGGGTAGTTCATTTTAACTGTAGTTAACTGACATGGGTAGTTTGTTTTAACTGTAGTTAACTGACATGGATAGTTCATTTTAACTGTAGTTAACTGACATGGGTTGTTCGTTTTAACTGTAGTTAACTGACATGGGTAGTTCGTTTTAACTGTAGTTAACTGACATGGGTAGTTTGTTTTAACTGTAGTTAACTGACATGGGTAGTTTGTTTTAACTGTAGTTAACTGACATGGGTAGTTCATTTTAACTGTAGTTAACTGACATGGGTAGTTTGTTTTAACTGTAGTTAACTGACATGGGTAGTTCATTTTAACTGTAGTTAACTGACATGGGTAGTTCGTTTTAACTGTAGTTAACTGACATGGGTAGTTCATTTTAACTGTAGTTAACTGACATGGGTAGTTCATTTTAACTGTAGTTAACTGACATGGGTAGTTCGTTTTAACTGTAGTTAACTGACATGGGTAGTTCGTTTTAACTGTAGTTAACTGACATGGGTATAAGATCAGGATCCATTCCTACAAGCATAGGGAAAAAAAAATCACTTGTGTTCCTCTAACCCAATTTTTTTGTAGTATGACCATGTGCAAGAAACACTACAGTTTATAACTACTACTGTTTATAAACACTACAGTTTATAGACACTGCAGTTTATAAACACTACTGCTCATGAACACTACAGTTTATAAATACTACTGTTTATAAGCATTCCTGTTCAAAACATGAAAGGAGAGAATAAACCAGAATATGGCTGTGCATTGTCTGGCACCCTCATCAAGTAAAATAAATTGCCCCAGAAACCCCTACTGCAAGAGCATGTGAATACTTTGTACTGGCTTCCTGCAAGGGGATCAACTACAGTTGTGGTTACATGGGCTTTGAGGAGTGCAAAGGAAAATTATGATGATGATGGATGATGAGGTAAAAAGCACCAACACATTTGTGGACAATTTTAAATTAAATGTTAATTTACATTTTGCTTGCAGTCTGTCTAATTCTTTAGCAACAAAAATCTGTTAGCAATTTATTTTCATAAAGAACCACAAATAATGCTTCTCCTTATTGTAATGATTTGTTTTTGAGGTTGCCATAAAAAAGGTGTGAACATTCTTCAATCTTGTCAATAAACAAACCCCTACCTGGATTACTCTTGTCACTCTGACAAAATGATCAAGCTACACTTGCTAGGGTTTATGAATAGCTGCTAATGTAAAATATGTTTCAATTATTTATATGTATACAGGAGACAAGAAATTGCTTCCTCTGACTATCCTACTAGAAGTGGAATTGCTTCATAATCATCTTTTCCTGATAACAGTGCTTTTCCCCATGCTGTATAAAATCAAACAGAATGCTCGAAGCATCGCCTCCATGATAATTAAAAGTGGCAAAAAAAATCTCGTTTCTAGCAGATAAAATTACAATAATGAATGAACAGTTGCTTTTGATGCAGCGCATTGGTCGCAACCGTACTGAGCTGTGAAACTTTCAACAATACATGGAAGCAATTCCTTGTCATCTTCATCTATTCATCTTCATACAGTGTTCATCAAAATGGTGGCTAAGGGTTCAGTTCTGTTTCTCTATTCATGCATGTCTAATTAAAATATGTCTAAGAGAAAGGACATGCCACCATCAAAGATACATCATACAATGTAGCATTTCTATATTGGAACCTACATTACAAATATGCTTGCAAAAGTTCACTTTTCAGACACAATTAACTTTTACTGAACATAAATGCTTGCAAATGGTTCACTTTTAAGACATAGTTAACATTATGCATACACTAACCATAATGAATAATCTAACGTTCATTATTGCAAGTGAAATGAGATTTTAATTATTTCAGCTAATTTGCATTTTCACATCAATTTATATTTTCATATTTATGGTTGCTGTATCACAATACATTATCCAACAATAATTCAGCCCAAACAGTACAATTTGTCAAATCATATTGACAGGTAAAAAGTTTATATCACAGTGTTCGCAGACAGCAATAACATTTATTTACTCTTATTTCCAATGACTGACTATGAAATACGTGGTGTTAGAATCTTCAACTTTAGAATTGCCATGATGGCTTGTTCATTTCATTTTTTTATATGTCTTATGCCTTGCATATTTCGTTTTGTGGTAATTTAAACTGATAATGTATCAGAAAATAATAAAATTTTGTTACTTTTTGTTATATTTTTATATTTGCTTACCATGGCAGATCGCTGTTAGCAAATTCGTCTGCTCTATTTATTAGGTACAAGGTAAAGGATCCCATTACACGCTCATTGAGGCATAATGGGAACATGGTGTTAGGCTCATATTTTCTTGACCATCGACACACTAGGGGTGATGTGGTCAGCATCACGCCGGCTCTATTTATTACTGTGGCTATAATAAGGTAAAGTTAAAGGTGGCATCTTAATTTGCAATGCTAAAATTGAAAATTACCTAAAGTGATATCTTGCTTAAACAGTATTATATTACTTAAACTAATTCATATTTCTACAAGAAGTGGAATTAGTAAATTCATTCATTCATAACCCTCCACTCCCAAAGGAGCATAGGCCTTCAACAAACACATGCCAAGTCCTCTTGTCATGTGCCATCATCTCAAGTTCTTTCCACGGTCTCCTTATCATTTTCACCTCTGTTTCCAGCTCTCTTCTCCATGTGTTCAAGAAGAATTAGTAAATTACAGCTGTATTTATGGCAAAGATAACTTGTCAAAATAATGCCAAACTGTTAAATGGCAACAGGATTCTTTGGGCAAAAAAAATTCTTTAAAAAAAAGGATTTTTCTCTTGAGATATGGGACCCAGTGACAATAAACATAACTGGAGATGAAACACTAGGTCAGGGCTTCTTAAATTTGTTGTGCCATGGACCCCTTTGATTGTCCAGTGAAGGATAAAGAACAGTGTCACTAAACCCATAATTAAAATTTGTTCATTTCAAATTTTAGGTTATGTACATACATACACCCCCTAAAATCCATTGATGGACCATGGGGTCTATGGATCACAGGTTAAGAAGCACTGCACTTGGTGGTAAGGTGACCTAGATCACAAATGGCTAATACACTATAAAACAAAGCTATACCAGACGCTTACACCAAATCTGGACAACCTTGGTCTCTAAGCAAACTAATAGTTCTCAAATCAACAACTGTCTATGAACACGTTTCCATTCTTACCTCTTCTGCCATTGTGAATCTGCAAGAAAAAAATGGAAACAAACATATTAAATAAATTGTGTGTTTTAAATTAGATTTGCATGACATATTCAAGTGCGAGTTTGATTTGATTTTCTATGGAAAATTTTGCTATTAATCATACATAAATAATTCATAATTTAAAATGTTCTTTCGACTCCAGTCTTGTTCTGAACCCGTGAACTTTGAGTATGCTTATTTGGGATAGGGTTTCTGGGGGCTTTCATCCAAACCCTGAGACCTTTACCAACTCAGCAGGACCTGAAGTAAAGCTCAGTATTGTCTTGCACCAAGCCTGTATTGTTGGCAGTGTGTGCCATGCCACAAGTTGCAGGGTTCCCTACTCTATATGGGTTTATGACTGCAGTATTCAGAATTTCAAGTTGTGTTCAAAGTTAAAAAAGAATACGAAAAAAAGAAAGAATAAAAGAAAGCAAGAAAAAATAAATAAACACAAATGCACACAACTATTTACATTTTATGTTTATCCCAAAATGACCAACTGCAAGTCAAAGTCAGATGTCTTGCACTGAAGCATTTGCGATCATGTTTCTCAGTCTCCACAGATCTCGATTTCTTATTCTCTCCATTGGTTCCATTGCTGATCTCTCCCTATGCCATAGTGTCAAGCTATCCATTATCTGTTCTCTCTGTCCTCTATTTTGTCATGTGGTCACAATATTTTCTAGTGCTCGTCTCATGACATGACTGCTGGTTGCCTTCTCCTTTTATCTGTTATTATATTTCTTTGTTGATTAATTTTTCGGATGCATCCATCATTAGTTACCTTAGCTGTCAATGGAATTCTTCAATATTCTTCTGAGAAACATCTCTGTTTCGTCCAGTGATAGATGCATTATTATCCGTAACTTATTTCCATAGCAACAATTTATTTATTTGTTATTTTGTTTTAATAAGAGGGCCTCGCTGTCTTTCATAACGAGAGAAAGAAAGAGCTTCTTGTCATAATAGACTTCTTTTAGTGTGTCCATCACATCGATCTGACTAACCTACAATTAAACCGCTCTAATTTTCTTTTTCCTTCTGTTCTCTGCTTTACGCCCACCTTCTAGTTCCACTGGATTCATTCCCAAAGAATGTGTTAAATTCCAGCATCCATTTATGTATTAGTGTATTTCTTGACAGCGTTGTGCATAGTTTCAGTTCCTGTTATTTTAAAAAAAATTTCATTTGCGTCTGATATTTTGCTGTAATACCCAGTTATCCACTCATTGAGTATTAATATACGCCGCTTCCAGTCGTGCTGGCTGCTTTTCGCTCACAAACAATCTTCATTATTTCTTTTCTTCGTCTCCTACTTCTTCCTACTCTTCTTTTCTTTTCTCTCCATTTCTTCTGCTTTTTCGTCATTCTCTTCTTTCTTTATCCTGTCCCTCATCATCTCATCCTTTATTTTTAATGTGTATTTTCCTTCAAGATCTTCTACTACTTCGTTGTCTTCCTACTTTTCTTCTCCCCTCCTGTGCTTCTATTTCTCCTCGTCTTCTTATAGCAGTACATTCATTTTTCATTCCCGTTTCACAAATTAACGTCAAACCAGGCACCGCAAGCATAATCCTGGTTAAAAAAACAAACATACACACACACACACTTTCGCTGCATCTATTAGCTGTTTCATTGTTCGTGTATGGTGCTTCCGCAGTGTCAAATATACAATAATTTTTTTTTTTAAACTGAACATAACAAATAAAGTAAACTTGCGGTATTATTAACATCCGAAGACCTTGCCAAATGTCAGATTAGGCCTACCTCAAATGCACTGTCAGTGAAAATGAGAACGCGAGTAACATGCTGCTATGGCAACTAAAATTAACGGGGGGGGGGGGGGGGGGGGGGGGGGGGGGAGGAGTAGACAAGGAGGAAATACTCTGGCAAACTTCCAAAATTCAAGCCGCAAACCTTCGCTATTCGAGGAACATGTAACAGAGAACGTACGGTAAATTGTCTTTGTTTAACTCGCTTAACACACTTTTCCTATGTTTCCCATTTTCTTAAGGCGTATGTGACGATCATACCTCTTGCAGTTCCAGGGGACCTATATAGACTACTGCTTCCTCGGACATGTCATAAGAGACGACATAAATGAGGTTGTGCACGAGACTAGCAACCTCATGGAAAACGTGCCTAAATATTACAGCGTAAATAATTGGAGGTTTAGCAGCAAATAAGCTGGAGCCCAGGTAAGCAGGTAGGAAGTAGACAGCGCTTGAACATTCTATAGAAGACAACGTGTGAGCGGGGGGAAGAAAGAGAACGGAGCTAATAAGCAGATTTAGAAAGAAAAAAAAAAAACAAACAAACATTAGTGAACGAAGAAATATGAGGTTTCATGTGCTGTCGACTACACCCTCATATATTAAGGCGCGATGTTATGCAAAATGAAACTGCACAATTATAGTGTTTGATGCAAGGAAATCTGGAGCTTTTAATATTCAGATAAAAAGCTGTTCCTAACAAATCTTAAATCTGTCTATCTATGATATATTCATCTTGTTATCTATCCATGCATCTGTCTATCTACCTACCTTCCAACCCCACTGTATATGTCTGTCCGCCTATCTCACTATCTGTCTGTTTACTTATCTGTCCGTCTGCCTATATTTATATATTTCTCTGTCTGCCTGTCTATATATCTTTCTGTGGTCTGTATATCTATATGACTTTCCTCATCTATCTAACTATTCACATGTCTGTCTATTTGCCCACTTGCCTATTTATCCCCCTCTTAGTCCCTATGTCTATCGTGAATAATAGAGTTAATGCCCGTGAGCATGCCTTTTCACACGTTATTACTAGGTCATAACACGGATAGAAAGCTCAGGTGTACGCAAACTCACACAAAACAAATACGTATCCTTTTTTTTGAAAAACATTTCAGTTCTCACAAAAGCTTCGTATTTTCTAAAGAAAGAGAAGCTCGAGTGCAACGCTCGTAAAAAAAAAACCTCCGTTCTCATGTTAACCGCTGCATACTTACACTGAAGCTGTATTTCGCAGGGTTTGCTGTCAGATTTTCAACCAGAGAGTACACAACGAAGTGGATTGGCCTTGACGTTGGAATTGCGATGGGATGTACCATCTCTCCGATACTATTCGTGATGGCTATGCAGGTAATCCTCAATGCGGCTGAAGGAATGGCTATAGGTCCAAAGCTCGGTGGAATGTGTCTCATGCCACCGCTCAAAGCATTCATGGATGACACAACAATTCTGACATCAGATGAACATCAGGCCCGGAGGATGTTAGCACGCCTGGATGAACTAGTCAGCTGGTGCAGAATGAGCTTCAAACCCAAGAAGTCGAGAAGCCTATCAGTCAGGAAAGGGAAGATAGCAGAGGTCATATTCACGGTTTCCAACCAAAGAATCCCTACTGTCATTGAGGAACCTGTTAAATGTCTTGGCAGGGTGTACGATGCCTCATTAAAAGACTCAAAGGCAGTGCAACAGACAATAGAAATGGCAGACAGAGGGCTACAGATCATAGACCAAAGCAGACTCCTGGGGAAGTTCAAACTGTGGTGCCTCCAGTTCATGTTGATACCAAAGTTGCTGTGGCCACTGCTTATATATGAAATAAGCACAAGTACAGTGGAAGCCATAGAGCAGAAGGTCAACAAGTTCATGAGAAAATGGCTAGGAGTACCACCAGGTCTGTCAGATGTAGCACTGTACTGCAAAAAGTCAAAACTTCTGCTTCCTTTCAAGTCAGTTGTTGAAGAGTACAAAGTTGGAAAGGCAAGGCTTGCAATGATGCTACGCGAGTCAGCTGATGACGTGGTTAAGTCCATTCAGCCCACACTGAAAACGGGAAGGAAGTGGAAAGTGGAAGAAGCTGTTGATGCTGCCCAAGAGTCACTCAAACTGAGGGAGGTAATCGGATACACACAAACGAATAGACGGGGATTTGGTCATGGAGACATCCGCTGGTGGTCCAAGGCATCAAGCAGGGAGCGCAGAGACATGGTAGTTCAGGAGATACGAGAAGCTGAGAATGATAAGAGGTTGCAAAAAGCAGTGCAGCAGGTCCAACAAGGCCAATGGACTACATGGGAAGGAGCCCTGCAGAGGTCCTTGACATGGAATGATATATGGCATATGGCACCTCTTAGGCTCAGCTTCGTTGTCAGATCACTGTATGACCTGCTGCCATCGGCCACCAACCTTGTGAAATGGGGAAAGTCGGATGATGAGCGGTGCCCCCTGTGCCAGGGGAGGCAGACACTTGAACACGTGCTCTCAGCGTGTAAGGTGTCATTAGGGCAAGGGCGATACACTTGGCGCCATAACAAAGTGCTAAATGAGCTTGCTGCGACAATAGATCTGGCAAGAATGAAGGCGAATAGCAAAGTCCGGCCAGACACCGCAAACACATACTTTCTGAGGGCAGGAAAGTCAGCACACCCCAAACCGAATAAACCTGGTAGCAGTTTACCATCTCTTCTTGATTGTGCAAATGATTGGGAGATGGCGGTAGACCTACCTGGACGAGGGGCTTATCCAGAGAGTATCCGAAAATCGCGGAGACGGCCGGATATAGTGCTTCATTCTGCAGCAACGCTTCAGGTCATACTGATTGAACTGACCGTGCCATTTGAATCCAGGTTAGATGAGCAACATTCGTTCAAAGCGGCCAAGTATAGTGATCTGGCCGCGGATCTGAGACACGATGGGTTCACTGCAAGGGTCATGGCTGTTGAAGTGGGCGCAAGAGGGCTTGTGGCTGCACAAGTGTATGATCTATTGAAACTGTTGGGGCTGAGGGGACAGTCGAGAACAAGGGCCCTGAAGAGGCTTAGTGAAACTGCCGAAAAGGCATCAGGCTGGCTGTGGAACAACCGCAATGGGGAATGGAGATCGTAACAATAAACGCTGCGGTACAGAAAACACCAGGAATTTTTCTAAGTCCACAATACGCTGAGGTTTGTGGTGGACTAGTGAACGGGCTGCGACTCAGGGGCGACAAGCGGTGTATACTATAAGGGGTGTCAGTATCAAAAGTCCAGTGGGGAACGCGCAGTGGCGACTCGTTGACTTCGCGCTGGTGTCTCAGTGTGTGCGACGGAACGAACGGAATAATTTGTCTTCTCTTTGTTACTTTCACAATTGCCTCCACGGCTGGCGGAGTTGTGGAATTTAAAGTTGCTACCATAAGTGAAATGGGTTCATTTTCGATGCAAGACAACAGGAAGCTGAGACGCTTGGGAGTCATGACCCAAGTGGGCCCGCCCCCCTTAGAGTGTAAAGGAGTATATAGGGCCGAAACACTTGTCGGACGGGGGACTCTTCTGATGATCAGATTGCTTCCTGTTGTATCGCTCTGTAAAGAGTTTCCTATCATATCACTTATTTCCAACCAACAGTTTTCGAGCACGTGGAGAATGAAAACTGCGGGCACAGGTGCCAAGACGGGTCAGGGAAAGGTAAAAAAGATATATACACCAGTTCACGGGCTTAACTTCAAGATAAACGGCACCTTTAGTTGTCTTGTGCAAAAACAAGTGTTTTACACCGACGGCAGTTTTGTGTTGAAAATAGAATGATATCTGACGCCGACTCCATTCTCTCCTCCGTGTGTTCCTTGGTCAACCTCTCATTCTCTGGGGATTCCAGTATAAGCATTCTCAGGTAGTGCTATCAATAGGTTTGCTCAACGTGGGTCATATCCATCTCCAACTTCTCCTTCACATCTCTTGTTCCACAGGTAATTGTCTCGTTCTTGTCATCAGTTCCACATGAGTGATCTTGTCATAGTGGGTCATATCCATCTCCAACTTCTCCTTCACATCTCTTGTTCCACGGGTAATTGTCTCGTTCTTGTCATCAGTTCCACATGAGTGATCTTGTCATAGTGGGTCATATCCATCTCCAACTTCTCCTTCACATCTCTTGTTCCACAGGTAATTGTCTCGTTCTTGTCATCAGTTCCACATTAGTGATCTTGTCATAGTGGGTCATATCCATCTCCAACTTCTCTTTCACATCTCTTGTTCCACAGGTAATTGTCTCGTTCTTGTCATCAGTTCCACATGAGTGATCTTGTCATAGTGGGTCATATCCATCTCCAACTTCTCCTTCACATCTCTTGTTCCACGGGCAATTGTCTCGTTCTTGTCATCAGTTCCACATTAGTGATCTTGTCATAGTGGGTCATATCCATCTCCATCTTCTCTTTCACATCTTTTGTTCCACGGGTAATTGTCTCGTTCTTGTCATCAGTTCCACATGAGTGATCTTGTCATAGTGGGTCATATCCATCTCCAACTTCTCCGTCACATCTCTTGTTCCGCAGGCAATTGTCTCGTTCTTGTCATCAGTTCCACATTAGTGATCTTGTCATAGTGGGTCATATCCATCTCCAACTTCTCCGTCACATCTCTTGTTCCGCAGGCAATTGTCTCGTTCTTGTCATCAGTTCCACATGAGTGATCTTGTAATAGTGGGTCATATCCATCTCCAACTTTTCCTTCACATCTCTTGTTCCGCAGGCAATTGTCTCGTTCTTGTCATCAGTTCCACATGAGTGATCTTGTCATTCCACTTCAATAATTCTGTTGTACACAAGCACCCATTTATGAAAGGCTGCAGCTTTTTGGTTGTTGTTTGTTGTTTATCCCCATGTTTCAAAGCCATACAATAGGACTGACTTGACATTTGTTGCCCCATGGTGTACAAACATTGTTTTAAACTATTTTTTAAAAAGACGTCAACAAACTACGTGAAGAAATATAACTATGATCACATGGACGTATGAGGCAGCTCGTGGGAGAATAATATACCGTAATTTGGCGTGATCTACGGCTCGTGGGATGGAACTAGTTTATTTGTTTGTTTGTACTTTTTTGTATGGTAACTGTACTTTAATATAGCCCAGTTATCTAAAATACAAACAATGGAAGAAAACGTAGACGTAGGTAAATGTCCCATAATCATTCATTTTTCTCTTCGCTCCTTATATAGCATTGCTCCCTGCTCCATCTCAGCTGATTCTATACCCAGACCTTAAGATCTTTTATGTTTGGACAATCACCCCAATATAACCAACGGATCCTGTGTCTAGGTTGAATGGGGAGCGCCTCGTCAAAACAAGGCAACATTAAAAAAAAATACAGCTAATCCTCTTGCAGGAATCATCTTTCATCATATCATTCATGAGCTCTTGCAGGAATCATCCTTCATCATAGCATTCATGAGCTCTTGCAGGAATCATCCTTCATCATTGCATTCATGAGCTCTTGCAGGAATCATCCTTCATCATTGCATTCATGAGCTCTTGCAGGAATCATCCTTCATCATTGCATTCATATTGCAGAGGTGGTTTCATTAGCAATTTGTTTAACTTGATGAGGTTGCCAGCCTCATGTACTACTTCATTTTAACTGTCACATTATGCACAGCTGCAACTATATCAGTTTTCTTCCTCTGCTCCTTTCTCTCCGCCTTTCTCGCTTTATCAAATCATTCTGTCTTTATCGACCACGTATTCTATCTTGATATGTAGCCTGCACAGTTAGCTCGCTACACAGAAAAGCGTGTTACTGTTTTTGTATGCCCCTATCGCGTTTGCTTTTTTATAAGGTCACACAACTCAAGTTACCGCTTTGTAATCTGAAAGATAACTTCTGTATAAGCTAGGACCCCTAGAACCATTTTTCGACTTTCGTTCTAGAACATTTGGTCAGGGGAGAAAGTTATGTGCTTGTTTTATCTTCCAGATGTGCTGGTCGCCAGACACAGCTAAGGGAGATTATCGGTAAATCAATCTACAACTTAGGCAGACTGACGGTTAACCGAATAACCATCTACAACTTTGGAAGATTGAGGTAAACTAAGCATATACATCTAAGGCAACATAGGGATGAGTCAACTATCTACAACTAAGACTGTCGGTAAACCAACGGTCTATGACTAAGAAGACTGTAACGCAAAGCAACCATCAGCAACTTAGGAAGTGGAAGGTAAACCAAGCGTTTACAACAAAGGAAGTGGAAGGTAAACCAAGCGTTTACAACAAAGGAAGTGGAAGATAAATCAACCATCTACTAAACTAACAGTAAATCAGCTGTCAACATTTAACATTAGATAAGCCATCCACAATTAAGGAAGAAGAAAACTAATCTTAAAAAAAATAGAAACGTCGAGTAAAGTCAGGTGTCTTGCCTCGAGGCGTAGGTGATCATGTCCCTCCACAAATCTCGATTTCTTATGCTTTCATTCAGTTCTGTCGTTGATCTCTTCCCATGACACAATTAATAGGGAGACTGACAAAAGGTCAACCTTCTAGTAATAAGAATGGAGAATGACTATTTTAACAACCTCCAACTAAGGAAGATTGACTGATTACAGGTCAATCATCTTTTATTAAGCCAGCAGAGGGCTGACTATCGGTCAATCATCTACAACTAAAATAGAAAAAGAATGACTAGCAGTCAATCATCTACAACTAAGATAGAAGAAGATTGGTTAGTAGTCAGTCATCTACAACTAAGATAGAAGAAGATTGGTTAGTAGTCAGTCATCTACAACTAAGATAGAGAAATACCCCCAACTGGTCTTCAACCATCTACATCTAAAACAGAGGAAGATTAACTAGCGGTCAATCATCTACAACTGAGACACAGGAAGACTACCTAGATGTCAACCATCTACAACTAAGAGGAAGGCTGACTATAAGTCAATCACATGCAACTTAGAGGAAGACTGACATAAAGCCAGCCTTACACAATTCAGGAAGATAGACGACGGATCAATAGGTCTAACTCTATGACAAAAAATCAAGATCGTTACAAACACAGAGAGTGGTGTATGACCAAAGTTCGTATTTTAGAAAGAACAGATAGCTTGATCGACCCACTGAATGTAACAAAGACGTTGTACATAGAAAGAACCCGATCAAAGACAACTCTCTTAATTCCAATCCTTTACCAGACATACAATTACGACAGAATACGGTACCAACCTTTTTCAGTACAGTTTAGTCTTGATTTTCAAGAAACATACACGTTTGCAATTAAGGAGGAAAATCGCTTAGTCAAGGACAAGTTTTCGTTTAAGCCAGGGGTTCCCAACCTTTTCTATGCCACGCACCTCTAAGAAATGTTTGATTAATGTTCGCACCCCCTACAAAAGTAATATCACGCTGAAAGCCCAGTTGGTTAAGCATGAGGCTCTTGACCTTAGGCTACTTTGTCGCAACCACCGAAATGCCATCTCGCACCCCAGGTTGGGAACCCCTGGTTTAAGCGATTTAGAACTCACTCTTTAGTTTTGTCATGTCATACATTGGTTCGTATTACAAACTTGTGCATACCAAAGATATTCAGTGGGGTCCCAACATTTCTGTCGTGATGTTAAGTTTGCTTACAATTCCTGTTCATCTCTGTTGCTCTGAAGTACACATTCGATTAAATCATAATAGTACTCTCTTGTTCTCACCCTCTTCCTCTCTCTACACACACTTGTGCACGCACACAAACACATGTATCTTGTTCTCACCCTCTTCCTCTCTCTACACACACTTGTGCACGCACACAAACACATGTATCTTCTTCTGCTTTTACTTTCCGCTCCTTGTGGAGCACGGAGCCACCATCACAGATGGTCCCGTTACAGAAAGCCTGCATCAAATCATCTGTTATATGTTCTTGCAGCGGTAGTATATGTGGTAGTTTCTTGTACATGATGAGGTTGCCGGCTCTATACACAACCTCATAACAGTTGCCTTCTACGACATGCCCTAGGGGACACTAGACCTATTCTGTCATCGTCGCCTAAGAGACCCCTAGCAACCACACACACACAAATAGATATTTGTGTACACACACACACACACACACACACACACACACACACACACACATATATATATATATATATATATATATATATATATATATATATATATATATATATATATATATATATATATATATATAAACAAATAAATATAAAGTGCCATATGTATGTGTGCGTTTGTGCATATGTGTACAGCATATATACATGTTAATGACAGATGGATTAAATATTGCGCTTATAATATTGGAAAATTCAGATTGTTACTTTTTTGCAGAGTAGCAGCCAATATAGCTAAGATTGTTGACGTTCAAACATGCTTTACATGACTGTATTCCCGTGGGGTTAAACACTATTGTCCTGTAGGCTAATGTGGAAGCCATGCATCTGCAAATTTAGCTTTTGTTTTAATACAGGTTCACACGGCTGTGGTTCATATTAAGTGATAAACACAAATCGATAATAACATAATGCAGCACAGTAGAACAGTCTATCAAAATAGTATTCCAGAAAACAAGAGAGAGAGAGAGAGAGAGAGAGAGAGAGAGAGAGAGAGAGAGAGAGAGAGAGAGAGAGAGACAGAGAGCGATAAAGAGACATCTTGACAGGCCAATATTTATCAGTGGAAGTACAAGTACAAATGTGAACTGGCCAGTGACACTGAGAACATACAAGTGTAGCGTTATGACACTGATGCAAGTGCGGGGCGTTGTTTTAGAAAGATGATCATGGAAGGGGAAGAAATATGGTGTAAGTAATGAATGCTCAAAATCCCAAGATCAGTTGACAAAAGTTGATGTAAATATCGTGGTAGAGGTTAGTAAGCCACACACCGCATTGGAACATCGAGGAAATGGTCAGAGTTAACTTTTATTTGGTCAACTCAAAAGAGGAAAGTTATAACATATGATCTAAAATTGGCTGAAAGAAAGAGAGCAGAAACAAATAACTAAAATAAAATAATATATGTAACTAAATAAATAAATATATTCAAGACAATGGAACCACGAGAGATAACAGAATTTAAAGGGAAAAAAAAAGGTCAGAAGTTATAAACATATACAACCTGACATGACAAATAAAAATAAATAAATAAATAAAATAAACAATTATGTTGGAGTCAGTTTTACACGTGACCAATACACTTGAACCACAGATCTTTTATGCGTTATTATTCGTCAGCAATAGTCAAATACAGGAAACTAAGAAAAAATAGAAAGTCTATCAGAAAATGACAAAAGATACGGCAAAAGCGTGTTAAAGTAATAATTAATTTACAATATGAGAAATGGTAAAGGGACGAACTTAGAAGTGTTTTCAAATTTGCGAACGATTCAGTTGGCTATAGCTTTTAGGATGTGGTCTTTTAAGTTGATACTGCCTATTTCTTTGTATCGATGTTGTTACTCCCCATAATGAAAGATGGTTGCGTCCGACACAAAAAGTTTAAGTGTTATGGTCAAAGTTCATTATTCTAGTTAGGGCGATAAGGACGCCGTCACCTGAAAGTTTGGCGTGTCTTCTGGATGGAAGTTTATGAAGCTACAATAACGCTCATGTGTCTAATCAAACCGCCCATTTAGTACCCGGGATGTGGGGGGAGAACAGAGAAAGAATAGAAGCATTGCTCCCTCAGGTATATCGCAAGTAGGAGACGACTACGGTACTATGAAATTGTGCACGATGCTGGTAACCCCATTAAGTAAAACTAATTCCTACAGAAACCACTATTTCACTAGCACAAAAATTCTTTTGTGCATGCGTCCTGCGGTGGTAGCTCAATGCATCACGGGAAATGAAACTAGTCAAACATTTTAAAAAAAAACTTGGGGGAAAAAAAAGAGTTAAGCGGTTAACTTCGTCCAACATGAAAAAATGTAACTGATCAAAATTTCCTGCAATTTGCAGATTGTTACAGCATTATTCTTATACCGGATCTTCTTTATAACTAAAGACCACAAGGTATTTTATATTTAGACTTGCGCCCCAATATAACCGACGGACTTCGTGTGTAGATTGACAGGAACGCGCATCGCTAAAACGAGGAAAAACTATTTAAAAAAGAAAGCTACAACCAAACGCTGAAGATATCACGTGTACTCACGTTAGGAAAGATGAACAAGATGGGTCCCTCAAGCAGTCTCAAGCCTTGGCAGTCTTGTCCCGGCCGAATCAAGCTGAAGATGCTGTTAAAGTGAAAAAAGAGCTGACCCTGTTCATCTTTCATACCTAGCCTCGTACGTGACGTCACATCACGTGTGTTCCGTATCAGGGTTCTGCACGGGATGCCAGCAAACTCGCTCACGTGTAATTCAGTTCCAGAAACTCATCTCCAGAAGAAAGTAATCGGATTAAGCGTCAGCTATTTTTTGTTGAATAAACTTTGCAATGTATTAAAATGGGTTACAAAATTTCGTTTCAGTCTATGGCAATTGTTTTGTTGGGACCAATAAACGCTTTCGACATTTTAAGTTGACACCATCAGGAGTAGTTGTTAAGGACGCGTTTAGAAGTTCATCGATTATTTCCTTCTGGTTATCCCGTTTTCACCCTGTTTTACCTGCCCTGATTATTTTTGCAAAGCTCACGTGCGATTTCCTAATACAGCCAACAGTTTGGAGCACGCTCACGGATTGGACAGCTAATTTTCTATTTATAGATAGCGTAAGCCACCCAGCCTATTTACACGTCCAGGATGCTGCCGACGAACTAACTTAATGGCGGGTACAACTTTGGGGTAATCTGTGTGACGTAGACTGTCTGCCTTTGAAGTGTGAATACCGGGGTAAAAAGATTTAAAAAAAGAAAAAGTGTTTCAGAGTGGGGAGTTTATGGTTAGCAGTCAGGATGCGCTAGTGTAAATTTAGATTAAGTTCGACATTATGAGAAAGTCGTGGGTGTAGTGTAAGATTGCTGAAGTATGAAAATGAAAATAACAGCGATGGAATATATGAGAATAAAGAACACATTGAGTATAGCAGAAGAGTTTGTTGAGGTAGATCCTTTAAAACAGATGCTAGTATCAGCTTCTGTAAAAGGTAGACTAATAAGGGGCGGGGCAGGCCGTCCCGGAAGCGTGTCCATGTGTATTGCTAATTTTTCTCATTTCGCATGTGTTATTTGTAAGACAAATTTTTTTCAGGTTTGTTATGAGCAAAGCGGCTAGAGCACTTTCCTTTCGTGTCACACTTGCCGGGATCCGGGATCAAAATCTGGTAGCGTCACACTCCAGTATACCCAGCTGTAAATGGGTACTGCTCTGAGAGTTTAGGAAGGAAAACGCAGCGAGGATGAAACTGGTCAACCCACCTCATAAAAAAATTGGACCTAGTATACAGTCTCTACCACTTCATTCCCCTACGGCAGGTGCTGCTATGGGACTACCTTTACCTCCGTATGTCATCACCATCACCATCAACATTTTCCTTTGTGCGCCTTACGGAGCATGGAACCACCACTGCAGCTGGTCCTCTTACAGCAAGCCTTTACCAAACATTCACATTCTCTTACGTCAAGCCTCTACCAAACGTTCACATACTGTTGCAGCAAGCTTCTACCAAACATTCACATTCTCTTACAGCAAGCTTCTACCAAATATTCACATTCTCTTACAGCAAGCTTCTACCAAACATTCACATTCTCTTACAGCAAGCCTCTACCAAACGCTCACATACTCTTACAGCAAGCCGCTACCAAACGTTCACATACTCTTACAGCACGCCTCTACCAAACGTTCACATACTCTTACAGCACGCCTCTACCAAACGTTCACATACTCTTACAGCAAGCCTCTACCAAACGTTCACATACTCTTACAGCAAGCCTCTACCAAACGTTCACATACTCTTACAGCAAGCCTCTACCAAACGTTCACATACTCTTACAGCAAGCCTCTACCAAACGTTCACATTCTCTTACAGCAAGCCTCTACCAAATATTCACATTCTCTTACAACAAGTCTCTACCAAACGTTCACATACTCATACAGCAAGCCTCTACCAAACGTTCACATACTCTTACAGCAAGCCTCTACCAAACGTTCACATACTCTTACAGCAAGCCTCTACCAAACGTTCACATTCTCTTACAGCAAGCCTCTACCAAACATTCACATTCTCTTACAGCAAGCCTCTACCAAACGTTCACATACTCTTACAGCAAGCCTCTACCAAACGTTCACATTCTCTTACAGCAAGCCTCTACCAAATATTCACATTCTCTTACAACAAGCCTCTACCAAACGTTCACATACTCTTACAGCAAGCCTCTACCAAACGTTCACAAACTCTTACAGCAAGCCTCTACCAAACGTTCACATACCCTTACAGCAAGCCTCTACCAAACGTTCACATTCTCTTACAGCAAGCCTTTACCAAAAATTCACATTCTCTTACAGCAAGCCTCTACCAAATATTCACATTCTCTTACAGCAAGCCTCTACCAAATATTCACATTCTCTTACAGCAAGCCTCTACCAAACGTTCACATACTCTTACAGCAAGCCTCTACCAAACGTTCACATACTCTTACAGCAAGCCTCTACCAAACGTTCACATTCTCTTACAGCAAGCCTCTACCAAACATTCACATTCTCTTACAGCAAGCCTCTACCAAACGTTCACATACTCTTACAGCAAGCCTCTACCAAACGTTCACATTCTCTTACAGCAAGCCTCTACCAAATATTCACATTCTCTTACAACAAGCCTCTACCAAACGTTCACATACTCTTACAGCAAGCCTCTACCAAACGTTCACAAACTCTTACAGCAAGCCTCTACCAAACGTTCACATACTCTTACAGCAAGCCTCTACCAAACGTTCACATTCTCTTACAGCAAGCCTTTACCAAAAATTCACATTCTCTTACAGCAAGCCTCTACCAAAAATTCACATTCTCTTACTGCAAGCCTCTACCAAATATTCACATTCTCTTACAGCAAGCCTCTACTAAATATTCACATTCTCTTACAACAAGCCTCTACCAAACGTTCACATACTCTTACAGCAAGCCTCTACCAAACGTTCACATACTCTTACAGCAAGCCTCTACCAAACGTTCACATTCTCTTACAGCAAGCCTCTACCAAATATTCACATTCTCTTACAGCAAGCCTCTACCAAACGTTCGCATACTCTTACAACAAGCCTCTACCAAACGTTCACATACTCTTACAGCAAGCCTATACCAAACGTTCACATACTCTTACAGCAAGCCTCTACCAAACGTTCACATTCTCTTACAGCAAGCCTCTACCAAATATTCACATTCTCTTACAGCAAGCCTCTACCAAATATTCACATTCTCTTACAGCAAGCCTCTACCAAATATTCACATTCTCTTACAGCAAGCCTCTACCAAACGTTCACATACTCTTACAGCAAGCCTCTACCAAATATTCACATTCTCTTACAGCAAGCCTCTACCAAATGTTCACATACTCTTACAGCAAGCCTCTACCAAATATTCACATTCTCTTACAGCAAGCCTCTACCAAATATTCACATTCTCTTACAGCAAGCCTCTACCAAACGTTCACATACTAATACAGCAAGCCTCTACCAAACATTCACATACTCTTACAGCAAGCCTCTACCAAATATTCACAATCTCTTACAGCAAGCCTCTACCAAATATTCACATTCTCTTACAGCAAGCCTCTACCAAACGTTCACATACTCTTACAGCAAGCCTCTACCAAATATTCACATTCTTTTACAGCAAGCCTCTACCAAACGTTCAATTACTCTTACAGCAAGCCTCTGCCAAATATTCACATACTCTTACAGAAAGCCTCTACCAAATATTCACATTCTCTTACAGCAAGCCTCTACCAAATATTCACATTCTCTTACAGCAAGCCTCTACCAAATATTCACATTCTCTTACAGCAAGCCTCTACCAAATATTCACATTCTCTTACAGCAAGCCTCTACCAAATATTCACATTCTCTTACAGCAAGCCTCTACCAAATATTCACATTCTCTTACAGCAAGCCTCTACCAAATATTCACATTCTCTTATGTCACAGAGGTTTTGATCATTAAATTGCCTATATCTTCCTCTTTTTCTGTCACCCGTATTCTCCATTTTTATTATCACTCTTTACCTTTTTCCTGTATTTTTCGCATTCGTTGAGAAAAATATATTTCTTTCCCATCATCGTTTTTCTTTCTCATACTGACTAGTAACCTTATTGCATCAGATGTCAGTCGCGCAGGTAGACGAGAATGTGCGAAAAATTCGTTTCGCTGGACATGGAGCAGACTTTATGTCTACATTTGCACCTGTCACGCGCGGGTTTTTCGGCTGAGCGCTCAGGAAAGGCGTGATTACTGACATCTCTACGACGCAGTACGAGACAGTTGTCTGGAAATCCCAAACTGACACTACATTCGCGGTGGGCCCTGGTAGCGTGAGGCGTGAAAACGAGAAGTGTCAGTTATGGGAAATGCTTCTAGTTAATGTAAGGGGTTTAAGACGAAGAGGGGAGATTATTTCGTTTGCGAAATAAGTTGAGGCCTCTGTCTGATTTTAAGATACTGGCCCGAGGTTGAAACTTAATTTCACTCATTCTCCAGTGGCAGTAGACGTGGTCACTTCGTTCTAGATACTTAAACTTATAAGTGATATCTCTTAGTTTCGTTGTGATTCCGTAGTGCTGTTGTGAGGTAAAATATTATATCTAATTTATATAGATTTTGAGAGTGATCAAGTGTTAAATCACTTATTTTGTTTCTCTAGTTTCTTTGTGCAGAGTGAATAATTTATAAGTCTGTTATATTCTCTAGTCGACGAGTTGCAGTGGAAATACATAATAAATTATATTTCTAGCCTAACAAACATGTAGCCATAATGAATTTAATTTAACTGCTAACTACTCAGTCGAGATATATTTTCTAAACTTAACTTATAACTGCTAGATGTCTCATGAGTGTTGACGAAATATATTTATATGTATTTCAAATTCACGATGATTGATTTTATAATATAACTTATTTCACGGGAAGTGTTAAATGATAAGCTCTACGCTTGCAGTTTAAAATATAAGTTATATCCTTATACATAGTATGTATAATTATTTTATATGTGCTTTTTCCATTTTATGCAGTGAATACTGGGGTGATCCAAACTTGCCGGCGTTTAGTAGTAAAGAGACATACTTGTGAGAAGAATAGACATTTCCTATCTTTAACCACGTGGGTTGTTTCAAGTAACACTGGTCTGACAGTGCATGTGCCATCAGAGATAGACAGTAATACCAATCCCACTAACGGTTTTCTAAAGACTAAATGTTTATACTGGGCCTTTGAGCCAGACTTTATTTCTTCAAAATAAACTCAGATATACATGCTGCCTGGCGGCGAGAATAATTACCAGAAATAACATTAATATTCCCGACAAGTATTGAAAGAGTGTATAGTGAACCAAGCCTATCTGTTAAAAGAAGTTGTCCACTGGTCAGCTTTTCCCAAATGAAGGAAACCCTCGTGTTTTGACTCTGTGTGCCCGTTCAAACTTGCTTACCCTAACCGATCTAAGTGACAGGAACAGTAATCTAAAAAACATAACTGGTGAAGTGAATGCTCCCCGAAAAACAGTGGAAGAAACCTGTAATTGTAGAGCTGGGATTCGCTTTATCCAAAGAATACAGATTCACTGTATAGAGAAGTGTCCTAAGGTTGCGACAGACTGTGAACAACATCAAGTTTTTAGGTAAGCACGTGTGCCAGGGTACCCTGATGAAAGAACCGAGTGAAAGTGGACTGAGTGAGTTTTTTTTGATAACTATTGATTCACCCACTTTATAATCTCCTTACGGAAGATTGGCTGCTTAATTAAATTGTTCCTGTTGAAGGACAATATTAGACCCTAACCATATGTATTTGTGACTCTTTGGGCCATCATCTGTCTCATAACGGGACTGTGGGCTAAACCTAGAGTTAATATCATAACGGGGCTATCATCCTTGTAGCATTCTCTTGAGATTTTATGACTATTTGTATATGTTTTGATGTAAATTCTATGTGTTGTGAAGAAATTTTAAATGATAATTAAAATTTCCCTTGGAATTAATCAGCGTGTTGGTCAGCTCGTTCTAAATATTTATATAATCATTGTTATAGTTTTCCCACGTCTGTGTGTTGAACTGTCGTCACGTGTATGTGCGTGCCCGTGAGTAGATAGAAATATAGGTAATATATATATATATATATATATATATATATATATATATATGTGTGTTTAGACTGTCTGACGCGGTAAAGCTGTCGTAGAAGATAGGTGAGAGAGAGAAGAATTTTTTTCGCTTTCAGAGACAGCCTCTATATCACATTCTATCATCTCACTCGTGGAATCTATTTCTTTTACTAACTCTCAATGTGCCTATCACCTATTCTAATCTATTCAGAAGGGACCAACCAAAGTCTTAATTCTCCTATCTAAAATCTACGACATCTTACAGCAAGCCTCTACCAAATATTCACATTCTCTTACAGCAAGCCTCTACTAAATATTCACATTCTCTTACAGCAAGCCTCTACCAAATATTCACATTCTCTTACAGCAAGCCTCTACCAAATATTCACATTCTCTTACAGCAAGCCTCTACCAAATATTCACATTCTCTTACAGCAAGCCTCTACCAAATATTCACATTCTCTTACAGCAAGCCTCTACCAAATATTCACATTCTCTTACAGCAAGCCTCTACCAAATATTCACATTAGCTTACAGCAAGCCTCTACCAAATATTCACATTCTCTTACAGCAAGCCTCTACCAAATATTCACATTCTCTTACAGCAAGCCTCTACCAAATATTCACATTCTCTTACAGCAAGCCTCTATCAAATATTCACATTCTCTTACAGCGACAGTTTTTGTTACAATTTATTTTACATGATGAGGTTGCCAGCCCCAACCTTGTAGTCAGGGATGTCGCCTTGTAGTCAGGGATGTCGCCTTGTAGTCAGGGATGTCGCCTTGTAGTCAGGCATGTCGCCTTGTAGTCTGGCATGTCGCCTTGTAGTCAGGCATGTCGCCTTGTAGTCAGGCATGTCGCTTGAAGGTGCAGAATGCTTATTCTTTCTTTGTCTCTCCAGAGACCCCCGGGACTATACGGGACTTGTTTTGTAGAAAAGGGGATAAAGTACATCACGCACACCACCCTACCCTACCCTCCCCCACACATATGCGTGCACGAGCAGGATTTCGTTAAGTGAACACATATGAATACCAAGATACAAGGTATGACTCTGAGTGATGGAACATGATGTTTCTGAAATAGACACTTTAACATACAGATGCTAAATAGAAAGTTGAGTGAGGCAACACAATGGAGTTTCTCAGGTAATTTTCTCCACTACACGGAGATTCACTTATTCTACCTGTCTCCCCCAAACCTTTAACTCGGTGTTTCTCAAACTTGTGTTCGTGGAATGAATAAATCAATGTGTTGAAATGCCGCGAAACAAATTATAAATGTCGTTATTGTTAAGGATTACATTTAGTTGTGTGAGTGTAAGTTCATTGTAGCGTAAGGTTTTCCTAGTGTGATGATATTGGTAGAGAAGAAGTAGAATCTCTCTCCGGAAAATATGAAGTTCCAGTGCCCGAGAAGTACACTGGTATCACAAGTGAGTTACGGCTGTGAATACTCTGAGCTGGGCAATAGATTTAGGCTTCAGAAGTATAAGTTGCTACTTTCGCTATAGTAACCCTATGTGATAATATAATTAAATTAGAAAAAGTAACTCAAAATTTAACAGTTAAAAATTTACCAAGTCAAATGAGTACAATTTCATAATTTATTATGTACATCTATATATTCTTGTAATGAGAAATGGGTGTTGGAAGATGGTAAAATGTATGATTATTTATAGTTACAAATTAAAATAAATAATAGTTAAAAAATCTTGGATGAATCTTCCAATCAAATTATAAAAGTCTGTCACAGTATAGTTTGGATATATCTTGCTATCTAGTCTTTAGCTGTTATCATCATCGACAGTCGTTTTAGAAACTGCTCACGTGATTTGTTGGATTGAATAACACATAAATTCATCTGGTATTTGTTCGAGGTTCCTGAGACACACTGATGATCAGGAAGAATTTCCTTCAGCCCGCCCTATAACTACGGGGGACTAAGGTGTTGAAGATTGGTTGACCTCTAGGCTTCAGTTAGCAGGATCAACGGTCCTCAAGTCTTTAGTTAAACTCGAACATGAGCTTGATCAGGAATGATCATAAAACTCGATCATAAAAACCTGGAACAAAAGGTAATAGGTGGCCATGGTGTTCCAACAATCTCACCACCCACTGATGTTCATGAGGTGACCATGTCTTCAGTGTTTGTATTTAAATGAATGATTCATGGTAGTATGTTACAGAGATAGCATGATAAGATATTGTCCACTGTGCAGAAAATAACAAAATATATGAATAAATCACATGTTATGTTACATGGGTAAGATATAACCTTTGCCTTCCACCAATGGATGCCAAGTCACTTATGTACTTGTTGGTATGTCGTAAGCTTCCAGGCAAGAACTAGCCATGATATATTTGGCTAACCAATTAATGGTCATGCTTCCTGACAATGCCGGTGAAGGTTATCTCTGGTTAGCGTCATTCCCTTTTTATTATGTCTGATACAATAAATCGTAAATAAAATCTGAAATTAAATTATACTAGTCATACATATATCTTTAATAAACTTACATACCCTCTTAGGATTAATAAGCTCACGGTGAGGCTGTATTGGTTGAAGTTAATCTGCCCTGCATGCAGCGTGAAAAAAAGAACTTTTCTTGCAGATACTGTATTCCAGTTTCTCACTCTGGCTTCTGGATTTGGTGTGTGTGATGTTCAACTCGCCGCTCTGTCCTTTTATTTGGGCATCTCTCCCGTACGAGAAAGCACACATTGAAGTCCCATAAGATTTTCGTTTAATTTCTCGGTTTGAGGCAATTCTGAGGCGATCTGTGCTTTTTCTGTACTTGTTTTCTCTTCCGTTCACTACACACTTATATCCTTCCTTCTTTCCTAGGTATCCTTTCATTTTCCCCATATGAGGCTTTCATTCTATCTAAGTTTTATCACAATCCGTTTTAACATGTAATAATAATAATAAATTCTTTAAGTACCAAACACGGCGCATAAGGCAGAAACCAGTGCTCTCCAGGCTGTTCGTTGTGACGCCACTCCTCTTAGCTCTTGCACATTATTTAGGCCCAACGTTCTTCCTTCTCTTATTATTGTTCTTCTGAGTGTTTCTTTTGGTCTTCCTTTTTTCCTCTTACCCTCAGGAACCCAAGTGAGCGCCTGTAGTGGTATTCTGTTGTTTTGCATTCGTAGGACATGACCGATATATGACCATCGTCTTTTCCTTATATAGTCGGAGACATATTTCTGCCTAGAGTCTTCTCTTATTTGTCGATTGAATTCTTTCCAACTGATGTTCATGAGTTTTCTAAGACATTTGTTCTCGAATGTATTCAGCTTGTTATCCAATGATTTTGTTATTTTCCAACTCTCACAGCCGTATGTTAACACTGAGATAACATTTGAATTAAACAGACGAAGCTTGGTTGTATATTCAATGATCGTAATTTCCAAATGTTAGATAATCTACAAGTATTTGGCATGTAGTTATAATAAATTTTTAAAGATTATTAGCTAACTTTTAGCAGATGTGATGACGATGAAAAATGTTAATTATTTTTAAAACTATTTATATTTGAATAATATCCGTTTGGATATCATTTATAGTCTATCTCCTTTGGTGAATTATTATTATTTAAATGTATTCCAGCCAGGCGTTCTCTTGTAGCTTTAAATTTTCTTTCCAGTAAATGCAAACTTTTTAAGTTGGCCATTCCTATATTCGCTATTTCCTACCTTCTTCAATACCGTCCGGCTAAACGTAATTCACATTTTTCCGCCTTCTTCAAACTTCAAAGCAAGATCCGTCTCGTGTTATCCCTGCGCTGTGTGTGTATGTGTCGCGTTACACATTTTTTCACAAACGAAGCAAGTGGTACCAAATCTCGCTACATTCATTACTTGTCGAATTGATAAATATCATATAAATATTATAATTGAAATTTTTTCAAACGTGTGTATGATCAGTAACACTTTTCTTATTGATTTAAATTTAACGAGGCAGACTTTCAGCTCAGTAATATTAACATATATCGCATAACAAAGAAACAAAATTTAAAAAGAGTTCCACATGATGGGGCGATGCATGAAAATATGTACGTCCATTGGACCCAAGAACCAAACAAAACCTTTTCTTTTTTCCTTTCGGCTTCTGTCAACCTCACTTTTTCTCGTCTTCATTGATCGGATTGTCAAAGCAGTCAGTGGCTAGCATGTCTGGTGGCGTCTTGTAGGACAGCAACAAACTGCTTCTACTTTTCTCTGTCGGCAGCCATCCTTCGTGCAGTGCCCCAGCTGGGGTTCATTTTTTTGCATCTCGACCTCTACAGTTCTCTGCCAAGTTGTTTTTGGCCGGCCACTGTTTGGCTTTCCTTCAAGGGCCCAAAGCATAGCTGTTCTTGTGATGACATCATGCTCCCTTCTGAGGACGTGGTGAACCCAACTCCAGCGTCTGGCAGCTATGATGGTGTGCATGTCCTGTTGGTTGCTCCGAGTAAGCAGTTCTTGATTGGTGATTGGTATTCGGCCAAAAGATTTGGAGAATTTCCCTTAGCAGAATGTGTGGAAAGAGGACAGTGTCGACATTTCCTTATCTGTTACTCTTCAGTATTCCGCACCATAGTGAAGCATGGAAAGTACATACTCTCATATAATTTTAATTTTGTGTTTGTGCTGTACTGAGAGGACTTCAAGATGTTGTTTGGACTAGCAAAGGCGGCTCTCTCTTTATTCAATCTGTTGTTGATGTCTTTGCTTGTTCCGCCGTTTGGTGTTACTATGCATCTCACTTAAAGTCATTCATTATCATCTATTTTCATTTATCATATAGTTTTTAATTTCACTGTCATGATTTTGTTTCCTGCAATATTCGCTCTATGTCTTTAATGCAGCACGATGCGAGACATTTTGTTAAAAGATGATAAGAATGTTTCCATTATAAATGTTCTTGGTAAGAATGTTACGGTAACAGAATAGCGTCGCAGGGGTTCCGCTGGCCGTACAAAATTATTAGAGGGGTTCTGGCTTGGTAAAAAGATTGAGAAACACTACCTTAACTATTTCGTATACAAAAGCCTGTACTTGGCCAAGAAAGCTAAAGACACACAAACATAGAACTGTGTCGGCACTAAAGTTCAAATTTAAAGCTAGTTCTACAGCTACAAACATAGAACTCTGTCGGCACTAAAGTTCAAATTTAAAGCTAGTTCTACAGCTACAAACATAGAACTCTGTCGGCACTAAAGTTCAAATCTAAAGCTAGTTCTACAGCTACAAACATAGAACTCTGTCGGCACTAAAGTTCAAATCTAAAGCTAGTTCTACAGCTACAGACATAGAACTCTGTCGGCACTAAAGTTCAAATTTAAAGCTAGTTCTACAGCTACAAACATAGAACTCTGTCGGCACTAAAGTTCAAATCTAAAACTAGTTCTACAGCTACAGACATAGAACTCTGTCGGCACTAAAGTTCAAATTTAAAGCTAGTTCTACAGCTACAAACATAGAACTCTGTCGGCACTAAAGTTCAAATCTAAAACTAGTTCTACAGCTACAAACATAGAACTCTGTCGGCACTAAAGTTCAAATCTAAAGCTAGTTCTACAGCTACAAATATAGAACTCTGTCGGCACTAAAGTTCAAATTTAAAGCTAGTTCTACAGCTACAAACATAGAACTCTGTCGGCACTAAAGTTCAAATTTAAAGCTAGTTCTACAGCTACAAACATAGAACTCTGTCGGCACTAAAGTTCAAATCCAAAACTAGTTCTACAGCTACAAACATAGAACTCTGTCGGCACTCAAGTTCAAATTTAAAGCTAGTTCTACAGTTACAAACATAGAACTCTGTCGGCACTAAAGTTCAAATTTAAAAGTTGTTCTACAGCTGTTACTGCCATAGGGAAGTAAAGTGTTAGATATTTCTCAGTACTAGGTCACAGCTTTGTCAAGTTGGGGTAACCCGTTCCATTCCTTGCTGCTTTTGCTTTTCCTAACTCACAAGCAGACTAAGATATCCATTTCTATAGCTGGGCTGAAGCGTGAAGTGACCTGGATTTAAACGAGCCTCTAGGAGCAACCGCTCTAACCGCTGTGCCATTCGGACGAACTCTCTCTTTATCTCTCTCTCTTTATATATCTATCTCCCCCTGCACTAAAAGAGATAAACAGATACAATTAAGTGCTGTCTCCACATTGAAAGATGGATCTAATTTATGTCCAACTAGTTCTGAAATCTGCCTCTATGGTAGGCCGTCATTGACAGACTATTTTGTGTTCATCTCTTAACGTTCCCTTCGCACTTAAGCGCTGTCGCATTCCTGAAAGTCTTTTATGTGTGGTCATACGCATTAATATAATCGAAGGACCGTGTGTCTTGGTTAAACAATACGTGCCTTGCCTGTTTCATTCGTTAACCTTCAGCTCCCCAAAGAGTATAGGTCGTCAACATGTTCACGCCAGGTCCTGTGTCATCCATTCAAGGTCACCCCTTTCTTCTTTCTCCGTTTCATGTTTATCTCCAATTTTTTTTCATATCAATTTAGCCGCCCTCTATTTCCTTTACACTGGAGAGTTCAGAACGAGAACTGCCTTGTAATGCAATCATCTGGGTTCTTCAGTGTTTCGTATCCAACGCCAGTCTTTTCCTAACTTCTACCTTCTTGTTTCACTGGTACTTATTGAGTTAATCCTATCATTTCCTCGTTTGTGATTTTTAAACTATATTTTACTTTCCATAATTATGCGCATAATACTCATTTATGAAAATATGTAACTTCTTCGTTGTCGACTTTGTTGTTCCGTGTGTTTGGTAGCCATACACAGATGGCAAAATAACAGCCCGAAGATCGCAGCTGAGATTCGAAGATGTGGGCAATAGAGACAAGAACTCACTGGACACACATTCCAGCTTCCTGGGAGGACGAAGCTGCCGATTGCACCAACGTATAGATGCTCCCTACGTGTCCACCTCAACTGGGTGAAAAGAAGCTGTTTAAACAAGCAGAAGAAAAAAGAACACATCGAAATGGGTATCACCTCAAGGATGCATCATTTCCAAAGTCAGATGACTAGAGGAGGCTGGTAGACAGTAGGAATTCCTTGACATTTGGGTTGAAAGTGCTTTACTCTTTCTCTGAGTTAGTGAATGCCATGTTAATATTAACTATTTATAGCTGTAGTTTACAAAGTTCATACTTTGCACTCACACTCACTGAAATCAGTGTTTATTTTACACTATAATACATTTCTTTCTTTCATGATGGGGGGTTATGAGGTCCAGTTTCTCTGTGGTTAAACTGATTCGAAGCATGAGAAGGTTGATCTAGATTATTTTTTCGAAAATGCTCCTCTGTCGGTTTCCGCTTTGTGGCCGGTAGTTCAGCCAGCGCATTATGGTAACGCTCAGACTTTTCTAAAATGTCTTCAAGTTTTTCCGCCCCTTGCTCAGCTAGAAATCTCCGGGTATCAGCAGACAATGTGTTCTTTATTTGTTCTGTTAAAACAAGTTCCTCAAGACCTTCATAGGTAGAGGGGAGCTGCGAGAGCTCTAGGCACTTTGTCAGATAACCCTTCAGACGGGAAGAGAACTGGTGAAAAGATTCAGAATTCTCCTTTCTGCTGTTGCGAAACAGTTGCAAAAATTTGCGAGCGTTCATTTCAAAGCGCTCCAGTAACGCTTTCTTCAACAGATCATAGTTGTCTTGTTGGCTGCTTTCCAGTTTGGCGTAAACATCATACGCAGAACTTTTCAAAGCCTGGGAAAGCTTCATGTTCCAACGCGACCTCTCTAAACCGTACAGAGTTGCAATTTTCTCAAATTTTTCTAGCCAAGTGTCAATCTTCTCATTTGGACAAGGGAAAGATTCTAGCGGAAAAGACATAGCAGTGAGGTGAAGAGATTGACTGTTAGAAGGATCAGTTAAGGAAGAGTGAGGAGAAGACTCTCCATTGTTGGAGGTAGAGGCAGCACCACGGCTTTGGAACTCTAGAGTCTTAAGCGCCAGCTCATGCTGTCGTCGTTGCTCATTTTCTCTTTCCTCATGCTGTCTCTCCTTCTCTCGTTCCTCATGCTGTCTCTCTTTCTCTCGTTCCTCATGCTGTCTCTCCTTCTCTCTTTTGTTCGCCCTGCGAATTTCCATTTCTTCTTCAATCTTCTTCTGTTGTAATAGACGGTCTTCCGCTTCTTTCCTCTCCGCTGCTTTTTCCTTCTGCTCCGCATCATATCTCTCAAGTTCGTCCCTGACGAAAGCTTTCGCTTCGTCGCCGTCCAGTCCCTCTTCCATTGCTTCCTGTCTGAGCATTTGTCTCAGTTTCGCCCTTTCTGCCATAATAAGTCAGTGGCTGAGACTTAGACGAGAAAAAGATAAGGATAAGGGATACACTGGTTCCTACCACTTGCGAGAAAAAAAAATACCAAAAATCAAAAGATGATATATTTAACCCTGGGATACCTCCTCCAAAAATAAAAATCTAACTATCGCTGCTATTAATCGGCAATAAAGCACCTAATGCAAAACACGACTACGCCAACTAAATGGTAGTTAAGATTTACTCACGAAAAATAAGTTGCTACAGTGGAAAACACAATGATTATAGCAAAAATTTCGGAGAAAAAAAAATCCCCTTAATTTTTAATCCACTATCAAGTTTACCCCTGAAGACAGTTAGGGTGAGGGAGGCAATTAATCTGGACAAATAGTCCGAAACGCACTCCTTAACTTAGTTCAAACACCTTCCTGCTTCAGAACCCTTGTGAATGTTATACACTCACAAAACTTTACCAGCGTTTAGTATCACAAAATCATTAATTAACATGTATTCCGATAAAATCAACCTGTAAACCAAATGTATAATGCTTCCTAATGCTGTGGAAAAAAAACTTATCAGTTTGTGTGGTCAGCACGCTCGTAAACAGATCGTTAGTCTAGGGGATAAATTATTTAAAGATATAACAACTCACAAGACATCACACCCTTACTCTATTTCAGAATAAAGAATCTAAAAAAACGAGCTGATATTTGTCGTCTCGTCTTCCTATTCTACGTTCAAAAATCCGTCGGGCGAGACCACCTTTGTCGTATCGCCTTAGGATTTTGGGTTCAATTCCCGGTAACGAGCGACCATTTGTCGTCTCGTCTTCCTATTCTAAGTTCAAAAACCGGAAACGAGCCACCATTTGTCGTACTCGTCTTCCTATTCAAAGTTCAAAAATCCCGATAGACGAGCGCCCATTTGTCGTAGATCTTCGGATAGGAGTATTAAGACTTGGGTTGGTCCCTTCTGAATAGGTTGGAATGAGTGATAGTCATGGTGAGAGTTAGAAAAAATGAAAATAGATTCCACGAGTGGTGAGATGATAGACTGTGGTATAGAGGCTGTCGCTGAAAGCGAAAAGAATTCTTCTCTCTCTCACCTATCCTCTACGACGTTTTTTACAGAGTCCGACAGTCTAAACCACATATATATTACATATAATTCTATCTACTCACGGGCACGCACATACACGTGACGACAGTTAAACACACATACGTGGGAAATCTATAACAATGTATATATATATAATTGGGATCGAGCTGACCAACGCACTGATTTTTTGTTCAAGAGAGATATTTTAATTATTATCATCAAAAAAAAATCTCTCACAACACCAAAAATTTCATCAAGGAAAAACATATACAAATAGTCATAAAAGTCAAGAAAAATGCTACAAGGATGATAGCCCGTTAGATCTTACTCTAGGTTTAGCCCACAGCCCCGTTAAGAGAACAGATGATGGCCCAAAGAGTTATAGATACGTAGGGTTTAGTCTAAGAGAGTTCTTTCTTTCTCGTAAATATATGAACAGAGTTGGATAATTCTGCTTTAACCTAAGAAAACAGAAAATCTAGCATTTTGTAACAAATTCTGCAGATTAAAAAAATTTAAGACAGCAAATGTGTGACAATAATACACCGGTAAAATAACACTCAGATCTGTGTACTCTCATTCATCCAGCCATGGCCTTTCTCACACATGTATACTCACAACTTTGCTCGCTGCCTCTGGGAACATAATAATTCTAGGACCTTCACACAGACCCGAAAAATGCAGTCAGCGACCAAGAAACCCCCAGTTCCAAAAGACGTACTGAACTCTCTGTCTCAGGGAACCGATTCCTTGGGTGTTCTAATTTTTCCGAATGTCTGATTAAGTCGCATAAAATTTGTCCAGGCACGAAAGTTAGCAGAGCACAATGTCATTAGCTTTGGATTCTAGAATTAAGGAATGTCAGGTCGGTGTCTACTTCCAGGAAGGTACTATATTTGGTCACCACAATACTAGTCACAATCTCTTGCGGAATGTTAATGTTTCTTGTAATATTCTCGCCGCCAGGCAGCATGTACATTTAAATTTGTGGAGCAATTTGAACTGGCTCAAAAGCCCAATATATATTTCTAGTCTTTAGAAACCGTTAGTGGGATTGCTATTACTGTCTCTCTCTCTGATGGCATGTGCACTGTCAGATTAGGGTTACTTGAAACAAAACAAAAAACCCACGTGGTTAAAGATAGGAACTGTCTATGCTTCACACAAATATGTCTCTTTACTAAACGCTGGAAAGTTGGTACCACCGTTTCACTATATAAAAGAAAGAACACATATCAAATAATTTACATATATGTACTCATTATAACTTACATTTTAAAAAAAGCAAGCCGGCCGCTTGACTTATAATTAAAACTTCCCGTAAAGTAAGTTATATTAAATAAATCAAACATCATGAATTAGAAAATACATACGTATTTCGTCAACACTCAATGATGTATCTAGCATTTATAAGTTAGTTATTAAAACAGTTTCGACTGAGTATTTAACAGTTAAATTAAACTTATTTCAGCTACTTGTTTAGTAAGCTAAAAATATAATTTATTTTGTACTTCCTCTGCAACTCGACGATAAAGAAATAACAAACTATCAAAATATTCACTCTGCACACAGAACTAGTTTAAAATGGAATCGGCGATCTAACACTAAATCACTACACAAAAACTAGATATCTATTATATATAATATTAATATACCTCAAACACAGAATTACTAAGAACGTTAAACCACTTCGACCAAACTAAGGCCATCTCTATTTACAGAGATTATTTAGAAATCGAACGAAGGTTGTTCTAGTCTAACTGCAAAGTTACTGAGTGAAATGAAATAGTTTCAAACGTGGGTTAATATTTGAAACAGACAAAGGATGAACTATCTCCCCCGCGCCGATCTCTCCCCTTCTCATAACAGCTACGTTATACTTAGAGGCGTGTCGTAACTGCCACCGGGCGATTACGCACCTGCGTTGACAAACTGACCGGGAAAAGCGCGTGTCAGTTGCAAATCTCAGACAACCGTCTACAACTGCGTCGTACAGATGCCGGGTCTTGACACCTTAAGCTAGTGACAGGTGAAAAATGGTAGACCAAAAGTCTGCTCTTTGTCCAGCGAAACGAATTTCTCACACCCCAGGCCCAGAAATCTGGTCGAGCCGCGCTTCTGACCGGGGAAACTGCAGACGTATGTCTGGCGAGAACCGTATATTCACAGCTATCTGCGCGACTGACATCTGATGCAATAAGGTTACTAGTCAGTATGAGACAGAAAAACGATGATGGGAAAGAAATATATTTTTCGCAACGAGTGATGCGAAAAATACAGGAAAAAAACAAGTACGGAAAGATAATAAAATAAAAGGATGCGGGTGAGAGAATAGGAAGAAGATGTAGGCAATTTAATGATCAAAACGACCTACGTGACACTGCTGTTGCCCTAAGACGCCACTAGGCGTAATGGCCACTGACTGCTTTGACGGTCGGTGGCTAAGGACGGAAGAAGAAGAAGAAGTAGGCGTCGGAGTCTCTGCTCTAGGATTCTAGAGTAGATTTTACCTGGGACACTGAGAAGGGATATGCCTCTATGGTTTCCACATTGTCGATTGTCACCCTTTTTGAAAATTGGTGTTATGATGGCAATCTCCCAGTCCTTTGGTATGGTCTTGTTGCACCACGCTGCCTGTAGGACCCTTAAGAGTAATAGGTCGCCTGATGCTCCCATGTACTTAACCATTTCTGGTGTTATACCATCATGCCCTGCTGCTTTGCCCATCTTGATTTTCTCCAGTGCTGCCTTCAGTTCTTCCATCTTTATGTCATATTCATCACCATTTGTTTCCTCTTCTGTGCTAGTGGTTATCATTTCTGATGCTTGACCTTGCTCACCATCAAGGAGTTCTGAGAAATATTCTTTCCATCTTTCCATTACTTCCTTCGGGGCAGTAAGCAATTCACCTAGCTTGTCCTTTATAAATTTGAGAGGGCATTGTTTTTTCCTTCCTTATGTTCTTTAGAGTCTTATAGAACAATTTCTGGTTTTCTTGCGCATCTTTTTCTAGCTTTTCTCAAAATTCTTCCCAGGTCTTCTGTTTTGCTGCTAGCACCTTGTTCTTTGCTTCTGTTCTGAGTGTCACATATTCTCTATATTTCTCCATTTGTCCTGCTGTGTTTTTAGCTCCTAAGTATTGTTTCCATGCCATTTTCTTCTCTCTTATTTTCTCTTTGACTTCCTCTGTCCACCAAGGTGTCCTCTTTCTCTTGTTCCCAAGTCGGACTTCACCACATGCTTCTGCAGCAGCTGTCTTTATGATGTCCTTGAATTTAAGCCACAGGATTTCCAAGTCGTCAGGTTGTTCTTCTGTGTTTCTCACCGTTGTAGCAATAAGCCCCTGATATCTGGTCTTAATTTCTGGCTCTCTCATGTTGTAGGTCTTAATGCTCATTTCTTCCGTTCGTTTACTTGGTTTCTTGCGTGATGCTGGACAGTTCTATAATAACAATACCTATTACTTTCCCCACTGAAATGAAGATTTTGACTGCTGTTTGGTTTATTTGTGTAATTTTTATTTGCATTATTAATTAATAGGAACACACACACACATTTACATCCAGGATATGTTATTGTGTTTCATTTTAATGTGTTTAATCACAGCATTCGCTACTTCTAGTTTAAAACAAATATGTAGCAATTTGCTTTTATTCCCGAAAATTAATTTTGTTTTATAATCGCATTAATAATTTTAATTCTATTTGTGCACACTTTTTCTTTACACTATACTTATTTTTGTTATTCTCTCCCCTTCTAATTTCACCGATAACTGCACGTTTTTGCCGGCGGAAGGAGTCTAAACATATGGCCTGGCTCTTACCTCAACGTTCTAATACAAATAGTAATAGTATTTTAAAAAAAAATTAAAGAAAAAGAACAACGAACATAGAAAGGAGCGTATCTTCCGCCGTCGTCCCCTCTCTCCCCCACCCCCCGCATTCATAGATAACGAAATGGGATCATTCAGTAGAACAGGTAACCTCCCTATCTTGCCAAGACCTACGCACACCGGGCCCTAGGAATTTTGCCGCCCCGTGCAATACCATACCTTGCCGCCCCAGCCCAACCTCAAATTAACGTTTGAAATTTTTGAAACCATTATGTTATTAAACAAGCTTCAACATTAATTTCATGACCATTAGCCTAGTTTTAAATAGTACCATTAATAATAATGTATTGATAAATTGATGGAAATACTGTATAGTCATAAAATAAACCATTGACTTTATTAGAGACAATTATATGAAATAAATGTAGTTACATTACTTACATATAGGGGATGCTCTTCTCATGTGGAACCATGAACTGCTGAGTCACAAACACTTAACTATAGTATGTACATGTTATAGTTTTTAGTATAAACAACAATAACACATAAGGAAGGGAAACCCGAGGCCTGTAAACAGTAAATTAATATTAGACAATCATAAAGGTATGTTTTCAGGCACTCGTAAGAAATAAAGAAGTAGAACACTTGGACAACAGAAAAACAACAGACGTGAGTGGCTTACCCAGGGTTCGAACCCCGTACCTTCCGTACGACAACTCCGCCTAGCTATCAAGCGAATCACACTGACCCCACGGCCAGCTAGGCATCCCCGAAAAGGATGCTTTGCTGACTATTTATCAGTACGAAACACACAAGATAACACCGGAAGTATACAGTGGGCAACTCAGCCCTTTAATGACGCAATCACTTCTGTTGTTCCCCTATTAACAGTATGTGTCAGTCCAAACAAGACAAAGACCTTGATACTGGGTCCAGTAAATAGTAGAAGACTTAAGGACAGTAGTATAGAACAGAGGGTAGGTTTCTGGTATTGTATAAACATAAATAACACATAAGGAAGGGAAACCCGAGGCCTGTAAACAGTAAATTAATATTAGACAAACATAAAGGTATGTTTTCAGGCACTCGTAAGAAATAAAGAAGTAGAACACTCACGTCTGTTTTTCTGTTGTCCAAGTGTTCTACTTCTTTATTCTGTATCAAGGCCTTTGTCTTGTTTGGACTGACACATACTGTTAATAGGGGAACAACAGAAGTGATTGTGTCATTAAAGGGCTGAGTTGCCCACTGTATACTTCCGGTGTTATCTTGTGTGTTTCGTACTGATAAATAGTCAGCAAAGCATCCTTTTTGGGGATGCCTAGCTGGCCGTGGGGTCAGTGTGATTCGCTTGATAGCTAGGCGGAGTTGTCGTACGGAAGGTACGGGGTTCGAACTCTGGGTAAGCCACTCACGTCTGTTGTTTTTCTGTTGTCCAAGTGTTCTACTTCTTTATTTCTTACGAGTGCCTGAAAACATACCTTTATGTTTGTCTAATATTAATTTACTGTTTACAGGCCTCGGGTTTCCCTTCCTTATGTGTTATTTATGTTTACACAATACCAGAAACCTACCCTCTGTTCTATACTACTGTCCTTAAGTCTTCTACTATTTACTGGACCCAGTATCAAGGTCTTTGTCTTGTTTGGACTGACACATACTGTTAATAGGGGAACAACAGAAGTGATTGCGTCATTAAAGGGCTGAGTTGCCCACTGTATACTTCCGGTGTTATCTTGTGTGTTTCGTACTGATAAATAGTCAGCAAAGCATCTGTTGCTGTCATTTTCGACGGAGTCATCTGTCAAGTTATTTGCTTATGTTTGTATCATAAGTATAATTGTGTCTTTACCTGCGATGTCAGGTTGATTAGGGGTTGTCTTCCCTTGTTTATTCATTCATTGTGTTTGACCTTTAGGGTCAGAGGTTGACAGTTCGGCGTAGGCCTATGGGAAGGTTTTTTAAGCGGGAGTGAGATATACTTCCGGGAGGCCGGAAGGTCCTGTTTTTCTGAAGGGACCAAGAGTCCATTGTTTTTCGGGGAGAATCTTCGAAGTAACTGCTATGGCAGTTTTCCCCAGTGAATCTCTGTGCGTCGGGATGACGACAGAATTCCTTGTTTAGTTCTGAGGATTCATTTTCCAGGTAATACCGACCTTTATGCATTATTACGCTTTTCGGTGGCAGAACATGTAAAGGATTACCTAGGGTGAACAGCAGCTCACTGATCCGCCATTTCAGAACTTATATATTTGTGCTCGAGGTAGCCATCCAAGACTGTTAGTCTTATATTGTCCAGAAATCCAGTGACGAAGATATATTGTGGGAGCCGCAGATTGGCGGAACTTCTACCTACAATAAGTATTACTGCAGGGTTGATGATAACCTATTTAACAGAAGTACACGGCCGACGTCAGAACGAGGCCTGTGCTTTCGGCTATTATACTACAGCCTTATATGTGCAATTGGCGGGGAGTGCCAAGTTGCACCTGTGTGTCAAAGTAACTAAGGCATCTGACGCGTTTAGTCAGAGACGCCAAGGGCGACGCTACGAACTGTCATTACTGAAGAACTTTGCTATTGACCATGCACGTCTATTCTGATGTTTACCTTTTTGAATGCCAAATGTATACCTATCGATGTCAGGTCAGCATGACCTTGTTACACTGACTGTTCCTGTTGATACTATGTGTGTTCCCGTCAATAAATGTCTTGAAACATGCCTGCAGTGTCAAAGCATCCTTGATTACTGCATGTGAGAGTATGGGTTGCAGGATCTACATCTATACGAGCCTAAACACATTCGCGCCTTCATTCGCACCCACACTCAATTCATCATACGCTCGCACTACACATCTAACAACATGTATACTGTCTTGGGCCAGTGATCACATCAACAAAGAAAAAAAGACAGTTACATTTCTGGTGGACCAGTTACGTGGGCTCTTATGATACATTTCTTGTCGCCAATGTGGCCTAGAAACTTACATTTCTGATGGACCAGATCTGTGGGTTTAAAAAGAACAGAGCGAGCATTTGACATTATTGTTGACATTTATGGATCCAGAAATTTACATTCCTGGTTGGCTGTTACATGTATGATGTCTCCAGTTTTGTCGAGAAAGTTACAAGAAGGACAAGTACACATTACACTTCTGATCTGTGGGTCTAAGCTACACACGGGACAGCCGTAACACACAGCGCTAATTCTACACTTGCAAGTTTTGGCTACAACAGGACAGATATAGGTCATCAACGGTTGACCCAAATAAACAGTACGAGCATTTATATTATAATGCTACATAAAGCATAACAAGACATGTACTGAAGTTAACTACTAGGCATTTGCTACGTGGACCATAACTGCATAGAAGGCGGGTTCCTATTGTAAACAGTACTGCTGGTTGTTACACGTTTCATTCAACAACAGACTTTTCTAGGTCAGAGCATTCAAGCTACATTGTTGGAGGTCAAGTGTTTGTAAACAGTACGTGAAAATGGTAAACATTCAATGTGCAAGCCCTAATTTGAGAAGGTCATAGTAACTTTGGTTCGTGAATACCACTTTATGTTACAGTGGATTTGACGTTCAGTGCGCGTTTGACATTTCGTTTCTGTGTTCGCAAGGAGCAAGGAATTTATTTTAGTTTCAGCTGTGACTGAACTTGTTCTGCAACACATTGAAATTGATTGCTATATTATGTTACTTCTGCTGTTTTTGTGTATTTTTCTGCGGGTTTTTCGGTTGGTGGGTCTTACGGTAAATATGCCACTTGATCGAGGCTTACTGTAAGCGTTCTATAGGTGCAAATTTTCTTAATTTGGAAATTTGCTAGTGACAATTGGTCGCTATTGATGTTAGCTGTGATGTAATTGTACTTAACGTTGTTTTTGTAATATTTTGTCTGTTTTTTCAGTTTTGATTGTCGATTTGTTTTGTTTGTATTCTGTAGGTCTCTCCTTTCTTGTGTATTTCTCTACACATTTTTGGTTAAAACAGTGTTGCCATTTGTATTGTTTTGTATTTTTTGTCTTTGTATTTTTTTTTTGGTTGTACTACATTACTGTCATGCACAGTCTACATACACATACTTGGTCATGTTTTGATATTATTGATAAGGTAGACTCTTCATATAGAGTTTCTTAATAAAATATTATTATATAAGATATTTATACAAGTTCTTTGATAAAAGACTTGTTATCTACAAAGATTGAGACAAGGTGAAATACATATTCAAGTTCTTTATAAAAAAGACTTGTGCCCATAGTGAGTGGGATATACAAGGGAATTTTTTTTCCACAAGTACTCAAGTGATTTTTTGGGTACATTATAAACAAGAGGAACATACAAAGTCTTTGTCTAAGACTAAGACAGTAAAATAAAGTGAAGTGAGTATACAAGTCTAGCATTTCAGACTTGTCTCCCATTGAAGTGGGATAAGGTAATTTATTTAAATTTTTTTTTCAGGTTTCTGATCTCATTAGACAAGATGTCTACATTGGACTACTTTATTACACAAGGGAGAGCCCTTGATAAAACTGGTCAACAGTTAGAACAATGGGCTGTTGCTCAGTATGACAAAGCATTAGCTGCAGAAGAGAAAAAAGCTCAGGCTGAAGAGAAAAAAGCTCAGGCTGAAGAGAAAAGATTAGAAAGAGAAGCTGCGGCGGAACAAAAAAGGCTAGACAGAGAAGCTGATATGGCTGCTGAACAAAAGAAATTGCAGATGCAGGTGGAGGAAAGGAGATTTGAAGCTGAACAGAAGAGATTAGACAAAGAAGCTGCTGCAGAGGAGAGGAAAGCTCAAGCTGCTGCAGAGGAGAGGAAAGCTCAAGCTGCTGCAGAGGAGAGGAAAGCTGAGGCTGAAATCAGAAAAATGGAACATGAGGAAAGAAAACAGAAGATGGAACTTGATGAAAAACTCGCAACTTTGGAGTTAGAGAAATTGAAATTGGCGAGTACGGGTGCTCAGCAAACAACTTCGAGTACGACAAGGGAGTTTGTTAGTAGGATTAAATTGCCTCATTTCAATCCTTTAAAGGATGACGTAGCAGATTATCTAGATAGATTCCAATTTTTGTGCGATACGCATAACATAAAAAAGGAAAAATATGTTGAACAACTGATGCCATTTTTTACAGGTGACACAGTGACTACTCTTATGACAATAGACGAACATGAGAGGACTAATTATGATGTTGTCAGGGCAGCATTACTAAAAAAATATCAACTAAAACAAGAAGACTATCGTCTTCGTTTTAGGACAATGTTGCCAGAAAATGGAGTAGATTTCTCTGATTTTGTTACAAAGATACGTCGTACATTTACACGATGGGTTGAGTTGTCTCAGATTGAGAAAACATATGAAGGTCTAATGGACTTATTATTGCGAGATAAGGTTTTGTCATCTGTTAATGATTCTTTTCTTGCATTCCTTCATGAGCGTAAGCCTAAAAACTTAAAAGAAATGGAGGAATATTGTTGTCAGTATGCCACAGCACATCCCCATGCTACAGTTAGCAATTCTAAAGTGAAAGAAGGGTTGCCAGCTGCTTCGGCAACACCATATGGCCCTAATTTCAAAAAAAAATTTCAGGGTGCTCAACAAAATTGGAATAGGGGAAGTAATCAAAATTACACTCAGAAGCGGAGTAATCCAACACATGATGGTTCTTCGTCTATGCAGTGGAGACAAGATGGTAGTTCTCGTAATTTTAGTGGTAATAATTTGAGACACTTTCGCAAAGGCTATCCAAATAATAATTATTCAAATTTTCGAGGTAATCATTCTCGACGTCAAGATTATGACGATGGTGAATTTAGAAACCGGGATTCAAACCGGAATGATGATTACAATAGGCAATATGATAACAATTACAGGGGAAATGATAGTCGAAATAATTACAGGGGAAATGATAGTCAAAATAATTACAGGGGAAATGATAATCGAGGTAGACCTAGGTTTAACAAGAAAAGACCTTACCAACAGGCAAACTCTGCGCAACAAGAGTTTGATGGAGCCTGTAATACAGTAAATGATAGTGGTAACTCTAGGGCTATCACTGGTTGTGCTTTCGATTTTGGGAGAGCAACTGAATGCCCCCAATGCTTAACATTGTTTGACTCATCAACTGTATCTACGCTAAGTTGTGGTCACCCTCTTCCTGCTCTACCTGCTACAGTTGCGCATGATGGGAGAGGATCTCTCATCTTAGATAAAGGTCTAATAAATGATAGGCTAGTCTCAGTACTTTTCGATTCGGGATGTACTACCGTCGGGGTTAAGGAGTCTCTGATAGATCCTTGCTGTGCCACTGGAAAAACAATCAAATGTGTTACATTTGGTGGTACTATGGAAAGTTATCCTACTGCTATTATTAGGATTGACACTCCTTTCTTCACAGGAGATGTCCATGCATGTCTTCTTCCTAATCCTATTGCGGATCTTATAATCGGTCGTATTCATGGGGTTAAGGAATGCACCCCGCAACAAATTGCTAGTTGGGAGGTAAAAAAACATTCAAACGGTCAATGCAGTGGTGACAAGAGCTCAAGCTCTTAATCCCCCAACTTCATCTGATAATAGTAATGAAGTTGATAGCCAAGACGAGCACTTGGTGATTTCCCATGACTCGTTTGTTAAACGTCAAGAAGAGGATCCTTCTTTGAAGAAATACTTCCTTCTTGCAAAGAAAGGGGATCCCAATCAAAATACGAATCACAAATCGTATATTACTATGAAGAATGGTATATTGGTACGAATGGTACAACACTCGGACAAGTCTATGCATTCGCAAATTCTTGTGCCTAAGTGTATGAGAGCCTTAATTCTTCGGCATGCACACGATTCTCAGTGTGCTGGACACATGGGTTTTTCCAGAACTAAAACTAGAGTCCTTGCGTCATTCTTTTGGCCATTCGTGAATAAAGACATCCGAATTTATTGCCGATCTTGCAAAATTTGTCAAGAGGTCAAGTCTAGGGGTCCGAGACATGCTGCTCCTATTCAGGCTGCAGATATTCCGATTCGGCCGTTTCAGAAAATGGCTATAGACATCATTGGTCCGTTCAAAATTAAGTCAGCCAGAGGACACCAATTTATCCTCACTTGCGTGGACATGTGCACGCGTTGGCCAGAGGCTATTCCTCTGAAGAGCATATATCTGTCGATATCGCTGATGCTCTTTGGCTCGTATTTTCTCGTCTGGGATTCCCCGGAGAAATACTGTCGGATCACGGCACTCAGTTAATTTCGGACGTTATGTCTCAGGTAATGGCTACGCTAGACATTAAAAGGTCTCTCAGTAGTATTTATCATCCAATGTCCAATGGATTGGTAGAACGTCTTAACAGGACACTAAAGAACTTACTTGGCAAGATAACGGAGGATCATCCTGAAGATTGGGACAGGGTTTTACCTGCAGTCCTCTTTGCCTATAGAGAGGTTCCCAACGAGCATACAGGGTTTTCTCCTTTCGAACTTGTCTTTGGCGCGCAACCGCGCGGGCCAATGTCCTTGTTACACGATTTGATAACTTCCGATAATATTGACGATGATACACAATCGTCATATGAATATGTTATAGCTCTTAGAGAAAAGATTATCGAATCGTGCAGGTTAGCAACTTCATCTTCCGAATTTGCGAAAGAAAAAGCTAGGCGATTTGCTAACAAGAAAAGACGCCTACGTCAACTTTGTCCTGGAGACAAAGCATATGTCTTACTGCCCTCAAGAGAGAATAGACTTCTCATTTCTTGGAAGGGTCCATACACTATAGTCTCGAAAATTTCTGATGTCGACTATATTGTCGATGTGGATGGAAGGCATAAAACCTTCCATATAAATATGCTAACAGAGTTTATTGAACGTCCAGACTATTTACAGCCTATTTTCCAGGCGACGGACGACTCTCCAGTTCAACATGGTCACATCTCATCCCTGTCTGTTATACAGGATGAGGAAACTATTTTTTCTGACGTGAACTTACCTCTTCCTACGATTCCACTTACTTCAACGGAATCGGGGAGAGACGTTACAGTCTCTTCCAACTTGTCTTTTGAGGAACAGCGTCAAGTATCCTCTACGTTACAATCATATCAGGATGTCCTTACCGACATTCCTGGACACACAGATGTCATAGAACATGACATCATACTTACTGATCGTAATCCGATCAGAGTAAGACCATACCCAATACCTATTCATTTTCAAGCACAAGTCGAGAAAGAATTGGATGAAATGATTCAACTCAAAATAATTGAACCATCCACTTCAGCTTATTCTTCGTCGATAGTTATTGTTCGAAAGAAAGACAATAACATACGTCTTTGCGTTGATTATCGCAAATTAAATCAAGTTACGAAGTTCGATGCTGAACCTATGCCGTTATTAGATGATCTACTTATTAGACTTTCTAAAGCTAAATTCTTTACTAAACTAGACTTGTCGAAAGGTTATTGGCAAGTCCCACTGACGAAACACGCCAAACCTCTCACTGCTTTTTCGACACCTAGGGGTCTGTTTCAATGGAATTTTATGCCTTTCGGGCTTATGAACGCCCCAGCGACTTTCGTGCGCATGATGCGACGAATTCTATCAGATCGTGCAGATGTCATTGCATATTTAGACGACATCTGTCTTTTCAGCGATACTTGGGAAGAACACTATGTGGGTCTAAGGAATTGCTATCTACTCTACGTGAGCATAGATTGACTGCTAAACCCTCTAAAGCTTTTGTTGGGTTTAGTGAAATTTCCTTCCTAGGTCATCGAGTTGGTCATGGTCTGTTGAAGACAGAGGACCAAAACATTTCAAAGATATTAAATATCTCGGTTCCGAAGACAAAAAAGCAAGTGCGTAGTCTCTTGGGATTGATACAATTCTATGGAAGATTCATTGAGAATCTGTCCTCCATTATGGCACCACTTTCAACGTTATTGAAAAAAGGTTCTCCTAATATGGTGCGTTGGTCCCAAGAATGCCAATCTTCATTGGATCAGGTTAAGAATTTGTTCTCATCTCATCCTATCTTAAGACTACCGACGATTGATAAGACTTTTGTCCTTCGTAGTGATGCCTCTTCCACTGGCATTGGAGCGGCACTAATGCAGGAATATTCAGGAACTCTGCATCCTGTAATGTATATTTCTAGGAAGCTGAATGCGGCAGAAAGGAATTACTCGGTTTTGGACCGTGAATTGTTGGCTATGGTTTGGTCCATTCTTAAGCTACAAAGGTTCCTTCTGGGCGCGCATTTCTTTATGGAAACCGACCAAAAAGCTCTTACGGCTATGCAAAGTAAGGATTTGAAGAGCTCGAGATCTACTCGTTATGCTATTGCTCTTCAGCCTTTCCATTTCACGGTGCGAGCTATCCGTGGTTCGGATAATGTGATGGCGGACATATTGTCTAGATGCCCACATGATTCCAGTTAAATCTTGTGTCCTAGTTTTTCCTGATATATTTTCAGACTTAGGTCTGTCCTTAATATCATAATATGTTGTAATACAAATGTATTTGGATGATGTTTAGATAATTTAACAAAATTTCTTTTTTCCGTCCATCAGTGATATGTTGCTAAAATAGCATTGACATTTGTATATTGCTATGGTTATGATTATATATTTAGTAATGTTTGATATATGATTGGTATTGCCAGCAACTTAGGTTTCTTGAATGGTATCCCTTAGTTTGTTTGGCTTAAAGGAAATATTTTCTCCTATGTTGGGAGATGATTTGTACCCTCTTCTATTGTACCTGATATTAGGTTCATTGTTTGCATGAGCACAGAAGTGATACTGGTGCTATCTTGCTCATGAACATATTAAAAAAAAAAAAAATTGCATTTTTTTTTTTTACAGGGGGGGGGTAGTAATGTTGCTGTCATTTTCGACGGAGTCATCTGTCAAGTTATTTGCTTATGTTTGTATCATAAGTATAATTGTGTCTTTACCTGCGATGTCAGGTTGATTAGGGGTTGTCTTCCCTTGTTTATTCATTCATTGTGTTTGACCTTTAGGGTCAGAGGTTGACAGTTCGGCGTAGGCCTATGGGAAGGTTTTTTAAGCGGGAGTGAGATATACTTCCGGGAAGCCGGGAGGTCCTGTTTTTCTGAAGGGACCAAGAGTCCATTGTTTTTCGGGGAGAATCTTCGAAGTAACTGCTATGGCAGTTTTCCCCAGTGAATCTCTGTGCGTCGGGATGACGACAGAATTCCTTGTGTAGTTCTGAGGATTCATTTACCAGGTAATACCGACCTTTATGCATTATTACGCTTTTCGGTGGCAGAACATGTAAAGGATTACCTAGGGTGAACAGCAGCTCACTGATCCGCCATTTCAGAACTTATATATTTGTGCTCGAGGTAGCCATCCAAGACTGTTAGTCTTATATTGTCCAGAAATCCAGTGACGAAGATATATTGTGGGAGCCGCAGATTGGCGGAACTTCTACAGGTCAAGCATGACCTTGAAGTTACACTGATTCCCTGTTGAGTTGCTAACTTTGTTTGAAGAGCAATGCTCTGGACAGGTTTTTCACTTTTTTGTGTTGAGGGTTGCCTTTTAGGTGTTACCCTAAACCATTCCGGGCTTTTTTCTACATGTTTGCAATTTCATTTGCTGTCGTTCGGTTTTTTTGTATGAAACATGCCTGCAAGTATTTTTTTTTTTTTTTTTTTTTTTTTTTTTGTCCGTAGCATCCCTCGACCAGGTATTTTACTTGATTCGTTTTGTGATTTACAACGAGTCATCAGGATTATATAATGACAACATTTTTTGTGTTAATAAATATGAGCATGTTATTACAGAATTAATTTGTTTTTTTTTTTTTAAATTAACTTGATTTTTTTTTACACATTTTGTTTTTCGTGTTGTAATTTAAAAAATAATTTATGTCGATTGAACATTTTTTGTGTTTGTACATTGTGATGTTAACTTTTACTGTTGTTTTAGTGTTTTGTTTTTTTGAGTTTGACGGAGTTCGGCATTTGTATTTGTTTTTTTTTTTTTGTTTATTTTTTTTTTCGTTTTGATTGATGTTTGTTTTTGTTTGACAGTATACAATGTTTTTTTTTTGTTTGATGCTAAGTGTTTGTATTTTTTTTGGGTATGTTATTTTGCAAAAAATTCCGAGATTTTTCGTGAAGGCTTGTATAATATTGAGTGTTCGGGATTTTTTGGTACTATTTTGTATTTTGAGGGTTATATTTTGGTTTTTTATTTTTGTTGAATGTTTTTGGGGTTTTTTGATTTGACGGTTTAAGTGTTTTTTTTGTTGTGGGGGTTTTTGAACATCGAGTTTTTTGTTTTTTTGGGTGTTACTTTGATGGTGTGGTGAAGTTACTTTATTTTGTGCTTGTTTTAGATGAAAATACGTGAATTTTTTTTTACATGGATGGTGTGTGGGTTAGTGGTTGATAGTTACATGTAGGCGCTTTAGCGTGTTTATTTTTTTGTGTGTTTTTGTTATAAGTAGTGTATAGTTTTTGCTGTTTTTTATTTTTTTTTTATAAGATAAAGTAATTGCAGACAATTATGTTGTGAGTTTTTTGGGGTTTAGGTTTTTTATTTAAGGGTGGTTTTTTTTGGGTGGTTGGGTTTGTACTAATATTTGTTTGTTTTGTGACGGTCCCACAATTTATAGGTTCTTAGTAGGCGAAACAGTCCTATTTGTCACATTATTTGAAAGAAATTTTTTGAAGTTTGTGATTATGTATTGCACGTTAAATAATAACCATTTTACATTTTCTTATGCCCAAAGCTTATAATCCCATGTTTCATGCTAGTCTTTTAACAAATAATGTCTGATTCCTAGTTATATTTTGTGTGTTCCCGTCAAGAAATGTCTTGAAACATGCCTGCAGTGTCAAAGCATCCTTGATTACTGCATGTGAGAGTATGGGTTGCAGGATCTACATCTATACGAGCCTAAACACATTCGCGCCTTCATACGCACCCACACTCAATTCATCATACGCTCGCACTACACATCTAACAACATGTATACTGTCTTGGGCCAGTGATCACATCAACAAAGAAAAAAAGACAGTTACATTTCTGTTGTAATGTTGCTGTCATTTTCGACGGAGTCATCTGTCAAGTTATTTGCTTATGTTTGTATCATAAGTATAATAACTTGACAGATGACTCCGTCGAAAATGACAGCAACAGCATCCTTTTTGGGGATGCCTAGCTGGCCGTGGGGTCAGTGTGATTCGCTTGATAGCTAGGCGGAGTTGTCGTACGGAAGGTACGGGGTTCGAACCCTGGGTAAGCCACTCACGTCTGTTGTTTTTCTGTTGTCCAAGTGTTCTACTTCTTTATTTCTTACGAGTGCCTGAAAACATACCTTTATGTTTGTCTAATATTAATTTATAGTTCTTAGCACTATTTTCACATTATTTGAATTGATATTGTTTGAAGTATGTACTGCTTAAAAATACACTTTTCTTGCTTTCATATTTTCAAAATCAGAAATAAGGTCTGCGTAGTCTAATTTTTGACCCGTTTCATGTTCAATTGAAATCATGGCAAGTCCTTCCAATCTAGTTTCGGCCATTGTTGAGCGTAAATAAGTTTTAATAAGCTTCAGTTTTGAAAAACTACGCTCACCACTTGCTAACTTTACCGGCAAAGTTAGTAATATTCTTAAGGCTATAGCGACATTAGGAGCAATGTTATTTTCAATAATGTAACCAAGAACTTCAATTGGTGGTGTATTTTCTGGTACTAATTTGGATACTACTTTCAGTTCATCACATAGCTCAATGGCATCAATGTCTCTATTTTCTTGATGTCTTAAAACGCTTTCTAGGTTTCTACATTTGTTTAAGAGCTCATTTGTGATCTCAGATTTCAATTTAGGGATGTTATATACAAAGGAAAAATGTGAACTGTGATGTTCCAATTGCTCGAATTTGCAACATCAATAATAAAAAAGAAAAATTCAATTTTGAATTTAGTTTTGGGATCCAAAATAGGTTCATCTCTTGCTTCATAGTTGTGTTCCTTTTTCTGCCGACGCACTCTAGTACATTCAAACGTTGGTATCAAATAAGGATCAGCTTCAACTTTCTCAGCTAATGTTGTTCAACAACGGAAATTTTGAAATGATTCATCATTTCTAAGATTCTTAAGGCTTTACTAGCTCATTAATTTCGTTTAAACATAGTGCAATATAAACATTTTTTAGTGCAATATAACCAGCAATATAACCAGACAACATAAAAATTAAAAATCTCTGAGTTTTAGGGCAAGGGTTTCAGCTTCATGTCTCGCCATTTTGTCTACTGACTCGTCATCAGCAATTTTTATCAATGCATCATAAAATTCCTCAATATAATATCTTAAAGGACGAATGGCCTCGATTCTAGATTCCCAGCGAGTTGTACTTAGTGGCTTAGGCGTTAGAGTTGTAATATGTTTCTTAAGGATTCCCCAACGCAGTGTTGACGCTGAGAAAAACACATAAAATTTCTAAACCGTTTCAAAAAATAAAACCCCTTCTCTATTTGACATCGCGGCATCATTGACCAGCAAGTTGAGAGGATGAGAACAGCAAGGGATATAAAAAGCTCTCGGGTTCAAGTCCCTAATACGTTGTTTAACTCCTGAATGTTTTCCTTTCATATTTGATCCATTGTCATACCCCTGGCCACGCATGTTTGCGATTGGAATATCCATGTCTGACAATTTTCTTAGAATGCATTCGGTTAACGCTGAGCCTGTAGTGGCTTCTACAGCAATGAAACCAAGAAAATGCTCATGAATGTTGACATCATCTGGATTCGTATTAACAAATCTTACAATTAGTGTTAATTGTTCAATGTGACTTACATCGGGAGTACAGTCTGCAACTATGCTATAATATTTAGCTTTCTCCACCATAGAAATTATTTCTTTTTTTTATGGTTCCAGAGAGAAGAGCAATTAATTCATTTTGAATGTTTTTCCCAAGGAAATGTTGGGTCGATCCACGAGCTACTCTCATTAAATGTTCACACATAGCACTATCAAATCTGGCAATCAGTTCAAGAAGATTTAAAAAATTTCCATTGTTAGGGTCATAGAATTTATCAGATGTTCCACGAAATGGCAAGCATTGTTGGCTCAAGAACTGGACAATAGCAATTTGGCGTTCTATTATGCTCCTCCAGTGCCGAACTTCAGAATTTAATAACTTTTGTTGCATTGAATCAATTGTCTGTACTGATTTAAGCCTGGACGATAATTCAATCCACTTTGTATGGGACTCCAAGGTTTTTAGATTTTTCGTGCTCATTAAGATACACATACAAATGACCCCAATCATTATAGCCATCAGTAGTGAGTGACATTTTATTACAGGAAAACAACTTACAGCAGAAACAAAATACAGAATCTTTTTCTTTTGAATACACTAACCATGATCGATTAATATGTTCTCCATTGCTTAGCTCCCTAGTAAAAAATTTAGTGAAAATTTCCGACCATTAGAGCTGCGCGGAAAAACGAACTCATTTATTGGTCTCTCTGGCGGGCCTTTTTTTTTACGATTTCCAATCTTTCGGTATCGCTTAAAGAAGGACTCCATCTTGCCGGATCAGTGTACCTCTTAAGTTCATCACTTAAATCTCTGGAATTGGAAACAGTCAAATCAGTCTCATTTTCGACGTTGTTAGTAATATCTACGTTACTGGCGTCCGAGTTAGAAGTACTTGCCATGAGCTCAGAATCATTTGTTTCGGTACATTTAATTATTTTCTTTTGACCTACATCAGCTGTTTCAGTTTTTATATATTTATGTAAAGCCCCGCTATGTTTTTGAATATCGCGTTCTTTTTCCAGTTTCCGTTTCCGATATTCAGCACCTGATAGCTTTTTTTCTTTTATCGGACATTATATCTATTTGAATATTAAAACTGTTTTAATAAACCCTACAATAAAATGTATTATTTAGTAATGAATGGAGGCTGAAGCACTGTACTAATTTCCATAAAACGTTTAAAAAACTTATTTATCACTGTAACTTCCTTGAATGCACACTCCAAAACAACTGAAACATTCGAGCCGCCAACATAGAACAGTCGATTAAAAAAAAAAATTCCTGATTCCCATGCCAAGTTAATTAATTCCCGTCTCTCGTTCAGCCATGCCGGAAAATTTATCGTGGCGGTCTTCAGTTGACCACTGAACACAGAAATATAATCCTATTGGAACAACTGTGGTTTCGACCAAGGGAATGAATTGTACTGACGTCTCTAAAGAAATACCTTTTACTGCCTTTGTAGGAGGAGAAGATAGCATTGGGATCGCATGGCAGAACTATTAGTGAAGACTTGAAAAACAGCTAAAGAATAGATCGCAGGTGCAAATATTTCGTAGAGAAAACAGACAAAATGTGAAGGAATAGAAAAGTAAGGAATTTTAAAATAATCTAGATGAAACCTTCGAACACTCCGCGACACCATCCACAGAGGGTTTATTTCAGGGGCCGTTAAGGTTATTCAGTCAAAATCCTGGTCGATGACACTCTTACAAATGCCTGCGCCCGGGCTTGAACACCTGATCGCTAGCGCAGTGTGATAACCATTACACCAGCGCGGCTCCCAGGCGGAATATTTTGGCGGGATTGTAAAAATAAGTAAAAAGATTTTTTGCCGCCCCCCAAAGCTTGCCGCCCCATGCAAATGCACGTGTTGCGCCGTCGGTAGAGCCGGCCCTGGATAAGTGTATCGCTTGTGTGTAGTGCCAAGCAACTGGTTTTACTTCACGTGCAAGGCATTTATAATAATAATAGCCCCTTCAGTCATAATTGACTATGAGAATGCACCCCTGAGGTGACAACCCCCAGCTGCTTATTTTCCTGATGTTTTGGATGTTGGGGTTCGGAATGGCTAAGAGGTATGACGTCCGCCTCGAGTTCTAGAGGTACTGGGTTCGATTCCCAGTTGAGGGAATATAATTTATGAAAATTTTTTTTCAGAACCAGTGGTCCTAATGATGTCGTACTACCCTTTGTTCTCCTGGGTAGTGAGATCGGATGCCTAGCTTTCTCGGAAAAGGGCAAAAATAGGAGGTCCCGTGTGCAAGTTGAGCACGTTAAAAATCCCACGGCAGTTGGAAATCGTGAAGAGTAGGCCTGTCAGGCCGCTGCCTTGGCAAATTAAGAAAAAATCAGAAACCTACCCACCACAAAAATATTTATAGAATGTGTGATTCCTATATAGACACATTGGGATTCTCGCCGGTGCTACGGAGTTCGTGCACGGTGCTGAGATCCTCCGTGTGTGATCTAAGGGAGGAGATCGGAGCTCTGATAGAGTAGTCCGTGTGCAATGAAGATAGTCCTTAAAACCAAACCAAACCAAACCTTTGGACGTTTTCTCCTCTCTTCTGCTTGCTGTGAGAGCTTCTTTCGGCCAAATCTGAGGTGGCGCCGTAGCTTCATCCTCCCAGGCTGCTGGATTTATGTCCAATTCCCTCATGCCTCTCTTGCACACATCTTTGAATCTCAGCTGCGGTCGCCCAACTGTTCTTTTGCTATCTGCCAGTTGTCTGTATAAGATATCTTTCGGGATGCGACCACCTTTCATGCGGCGGACCTGGCCAAACCAGCGTAGTCTGCGCTGTAAAGCAGTGTATACATGCTCTGAAGGCCAGCACGTGACAACACCTCGACATTTGTCACTTTGTCTTTCCACGAAATACCGAAGTTGTGGCATAGACACCGTAGATGGAAGGTATTGGGCCTTCTTTCTTGCTTAGCATAAGTTGTCCATTTCTCGCCGCCATATGGAAGTGTGCTGGTGACGCAGGCGTTATATACCGCAGCTTTGATCTTTATTGTGAGATTGGAGTTTCCCCAAACACACGTTGATAGCATTAACAGCCAGTTATTGATGTGGAAACCCACAGAGTAAGAGAAGCAGACTGTCCTCTAATGACATATAATTACATTCTTTTATTCATCCTAGCTCTACTCCTTCTTCTTTTCTAAATGCCGAGGGCCAGCCCCTCCATTTAGGCCCTCCCCACTTTCATAACTCTTTCCTTTTGTCGGTCGAAACGTGCCTAACGCCGCCCTTAGCTGTTGTTTCGACTGTCTGTCCAAGAGCTTTAGCTCGACCAAGTATAGAAAAACAGTCGACCGTTTCGTTCTTTCTTGCAAGTGTCTTATATTTTTCAATTACGGCATGTGAACTTATTATAAATTCCCACAGAAAATTCCTCCGGGAACTCGGTGGTCTAGTCTGTTACGCCACTTCTTCTAGCGTTCATCGAGTTAGAATAACATTACTTAATCAGGACCAGCTTAAAAGTCGATTGCGAGTCCCCAGGGGAAGAAAGACTGTGATCTCCCTGACCAGAGGGAAATGTTTTTATTTCGCGAGAAAATCTGATGTGCTGAATGCTAACACACACGCGAAACGACGCCTGCCAGGTGTCAATGATCATAGTGACGATTTAGTTATAAAAACTTACGTCTTCGACTGGTCTTTAAGACCTTACACTTCGATCTTCTGAAGCGGACAGACGTATTCTCGCTCGCTCGTTCCACATCCAGTGAAAGTATTTCAGAACGCTACACAAGACGAATTTCAGATCCAGTGAAAGTTTTCAGTACGCTAAACAAGACGAAATTCAGATAAGTTTTTTTTCTCTTAACGTTAGTTAATAATTGATAGGAGTATTGGTATAATTAAAATATTAGTGAAATAGAATAAATAAGCCCAGGTAGGCCAACCACGTGGGGTCTTCATTTGTAAAGTGCAGTAACCATCTTGTTTCTCTTCGTGTAATTAATACAGGCATCTTTGCTTTCATCGTTGAGCCGCGCGTGAACAAAATTAAATTTAATTACAATTTACTAGCTTAGTAATAGGGGTAATTTCCTATCTTTCGTACCTTTTTTTAGAATTAGGGTTAGTATTATGGTTAACACTAACCCTAACACAAACCCTAATCCTAACCCTAATTCTAACCCTAATCCTAACCCTAAGCGCTACGAAACAACACTTGACTATACATATTCACTGCGGAGCAAAAAGGTACGAAAGATAGGAAATTACCGTAATGGGACTAGTCAGCTTTTAACTGTTGATATCTAAACATAATTTAAAATTTATATATTAATTTTAAAAAAAATTAATAACTTGTCTTGGGTTAATTTAGAGTTATCTACCCTTCCAAGATGGAGGTGAAATTCGTTTCTCACCTTAGACGCCGAAAGAAAAACATCAGGAATGTGTATATTTCGATGGATAGTACCATGTTATGTTAAATTATAGAATAAAAGATACACCAGAGTATCTAGTGGTGTAGATATTTTCCTATAACTGACCTCGAAACCCTCGAATCGGTCGGTTGGATCGGAGGGTTGATCAGTGAGTTAACAATTCACTATCGTAAAACAAGCTATTGTTACCGAAACAGAACCAGGCTCGACAGTAAACATGACTCACTCTAATATCTTGGGGGCTAAGGAGATTTTTAAAATTGGATACTGGAATGTAAGAACTATGTATCAAGACGGAAAATTGGAAGAAGTAATTAAAGAAATGGATAATTATAAGTTGGACTTATTGGGTGTCAGCGAGTGTAGATGGACGGGGAAGGGCATAAAATATATTTCAGAAGAAAAAAAGCAAATTATATACTCTGGTAGTAATGATAATCGTCACACAGAGGGAGTAGCCATCCTAATGACACAGAAAGCAGCAGCATCGCTTATCAGCTGGGTACCTATCAATGAGAGGCTAATATTAGCTAGATTTCAGACACGATTTTTCAAGCTCTCAATTGTACAATGTTATGCACCAACTAACGACGCTCTTGATACCACAAAAGATCACTTCTATGAAGCACTTCTAAGTACCATCAACACATTACCCAAGCATGACATAATAGCAGTCATGGGTGATTTTAACGCCAAAGTAGGTGACAACAACGATGGAGTACAAAGATATCTCGGTACTCATGGCATAGGCTGTATGAATCAAAATGGCGAAAGACTTCTAGAACTTTGTGAAATATCAAACCTCGTTGTGGCAGACACCATCTTTCCACATAAGAATATCCACAAGATAACATGGAATTCACCTGATGGCAGAACTAAGAACCAGATAGATCACTTCTGCATAAGCGCTAAATTTCGCTCATCAGTTCAAGACGTCAGAGCATACAGAGGTGCAGAGATCGGAAGCGATCATAACCTCTGCATAGCTAAACTGAGAATTAAACTGAAGAAGTTATACCAACAGAATAAAAATAGAAGAATAGATGTACACAGACTGCAATCAAATGATATAAAGGAGGAATATAATGTCAAAATGAACAACTATTTCGATGCTTTAGGCAAAATTGACAACGATATCACCACCAAGACAATCGATACTAAATGGGAACAACTGAGAACAGCAATGACAGAAGCAGCAGTAGCGACCACCGGATACCTAGTACATAAAAAGAAAAAATGGATGAGAGAAGATACTTGGGATAAAATACAAGAAAGGAAAACAGCAAAACTTAAACTACTAGCGGCAAGTACACATAATGCAGTTGAATCTTGCAAACTAACTTATAACTTGTTAAATAAAGAAGTGAAGACGAAAACTCGAAGAGATAAAAGACATTTCATCAATGAACTGGCCGTAGAAGCTGAAAATGCTGCAAGAACTGGTAATAGTAGGTGCCTTTATATTGGGTATAAAATGGACAAATGGAAAATTCCTGGGGGACCTGGATTTCGCAGATGATGTAGCATTCTTAAGTTCAACACCAAGACAATCCCAAGAAGCAATAAATAATTTGTGTCATCTCTCGGTTAAAATAGGTCTCCAAATAAATGCCTCTAAAACTAAAGCTATGAACTTTTCTAACGAGACCTTTGATATCATCTTGAACGGGGAAAAACTACAGAAAGTTGAAAGTTTCAATTATTTAGGCAGTAAAATGACTCAGGATGGTGACACAACAAGAGAAATCCATACTAGAATTGCTTTGGCAGCTAGCGCCTTCAATAGATTATCTAACATTTGGAAATTACGATCATTGAATATACATACCAAGCTTCGTCTGTTTAATTCAAATGTTATCTCAGTGTTAACATACGGCTGTGAGAGTTGGAAAATAACAAAATCATTGGAGAACAAGCTGAATACATTCGAGAACAAATGTCTTAGAAAACTCATGAACATCAGTTGGAAAGAATTCAAGACTAATCGACAAATAAGAGAAGACTAGGCAGAAATATGTCTCCGACTACATAAGGAAAAGACGATGGTCATATATCGGTCATGTCCTACGAATGCAAAACAACAGAATACCACTACAGGTGCTCACTTGGGTTCCTGAGGGTAAGAGGAAAAAAGGAAGACCAAAAGAAACACTCAGAAGAACAATAATAAGAGAAGGAAGAACGTTGGGCCTAAATAATGTGCAAGAGCTAAGAGGAGTGGCGTCACAACGAACAACCTGGAGAGCACTGGTTTCTGCCTTATGCGCCGTGTTTGGTGCTTAAAGAATTTATTATTATTATTATAGATAGAGCATAAATATTAATTGTAAGTCATCGGTGATAGGTATAAAATAAAAATAGAGAAATTAGACAATATTTAAAAAAAAGAGTAAAGACAACTCGTATACAACAAAATATTTGTAGCACAATAAGAGCAAATATGAACAACATAATGCTAACCAGAATGCAGTCAGGGGAGGGAAAAGCTTGGAGCAAAACAACAGAAAGACATACGAAGGAAGGAACATCAAAACGGACAGAAAATGAGAGGAACAAAAGCCCTGGTCTAAAGGACACAGAAATTAAGGGCAGAATTGAAACCATCAAGGACAAAATAAAAGTGAACTCTGAAGTAAATAAAGACAGGGAATCAAACAAATAAAGCAACGAGAAAGAAACAGAAATTCTGACTGCAAACAATGGAACACCAACTTCGACAGGAAATAAAGCCGCAGAACACATTAGGAAGGACAAAGAGGGAAATGCAGGCCAATGCACTCAGGAAACCAAAGAACACAAAGAAAGTGCCGAGGACAGCCTAAATGAAACAAAAACCCACAGAAAAAGAGTTAAAATACTCAAGTAGGAGGGACAGAAGCCACTCTGAGAGCCCTACCCGATGACAAAATCATGGTTATCTTAGAAAAAATAATAGACAAAAAATCTATTAACAGATTACAAAAAGCAAGCAATGGTGTAGTAATCTGTTTGAACAGCACAGAAAAAGCCAAGGTCCTAATAAATGAGCTGAAAGAAAAAATCTAAAGAAGTACAACTCCCACATAAAATAAATATACAAATGGAGCTGATCAAAGAGATTAGAAAAGTTGTAATCAAGGGCATCGATACAAACTTAACAGAAGAAGAGATCCACACAAACATAGTGAAAGAAAACCCAGAAACTAAGATAGAAAAGGTAGAACGAATTAAAACTAAGCTGCAGAAGAATACATCAGTGGTAGTGTTGAGTGTACAGGGTACAGAAATACCCAAAGAGGTCAAAATCTGCAAGAGAACCAAGAAGACTGAAACATTCATACCACCAATCATCCAATGCACAAATTGTCAAGGCTTTAGTCACATGCAGCATGCTTGTAAAAAAGCAACAAGATGTAGTTTATGTGCAGGAGCACACAAACACAGAGACTGCACAATGGCTAAAGAGGACAAAGACTACAAACAAGAAAATAAAAACAGAAGATGTGCCAACTGCCAGGGTAACCACAGTGCTAGGTACCAGGGGTGCCCAGTCTTCCAAGAGACAAAATACATACTTAAAGAAGCTCTAGAAACAAACACACCAATCTGGAAAGTCAAAGAAAAACAGAAAGCAAACAGCCACCTTCAAAACTTCCAAGAAAACAACATCAAGAAACAAATAAAACAAATAACCACTGAAGTAAAAAACATAAAGGAGAAAATACAGAAAGAAGATGAAAGTAAAACACGCATAAGCAACAGCGAAGAAGAAAACAACACAGAAGAGACAACATAACCTCGCCCAAGCCAGGCAGGTATTAGAAGAAATTAAAATAGCACAACAGGCAATAGAAAGAGACCTCAAAACAATAACAGAAATAAAAGAGTCTAATGAAGAAATCCTAAGGAAAATAGAGATTGAAAGAGTACTTTTAACAGAAGAAAAAAGGCAAGAGTCCGAAAAATTGAACAAGCAGGAAAACAAAGAAAATATGGAAGAAAAAATTAAGGAAACAGTTGAACTACTCCTTCCATACCTAGTAGAAAGAGTGCGGAGTAAAATGGTTACTTGGAATGAGGAGTTTGTAGAGAACATGAGAGATAGTGGTCAAAACAAAACAAAAAGTACATAGAGAAACTAACAAAAAAATATGTAAAAACAAAAACATAACTATGATATAACCATATAAGATGGAGACTAGAGACCATAGAGCTATAAAAGTAGTTCATTGGAACTGTAGGGGTGCCAGGAAGAACCTGATGTCTCTTGTGGGGCAATATAAGGAATCAAAACCCATATTTGCAATACAAGAAACCCTCCTAAGCCCCCAACAAAAACTGAACTATCAAGGATATATAACACTTAGAAATGATAGGCCGGAGGGTAGAGGAGGGGATGTGGCCTTTTTAATACATGAAGACTACAAAATATTAAATTGGGAACAGTTTAACACAGAAAATATTGAAGGAATAAGTGTAACAGTAGAATGTGAGCCAGATAACTTAAAAATAATAAACATTTATAGCCCCAAGGGTAATATAACCGATAGGGACATTGCCACTATAAACACACAAATAGACCAAAGAACATTATTGGTAGGTGACTTTAATGCACACCATGAGGCGTGGGATAACAACAGTAATGATCCAGCAGGAAAAAGACTGTTGGACTACATTGAAAGTGCTGAACTAATCATACTAAATGATGGCTCAGTGACAAGGGTTAACCCATGCAACAATGGAGGAGATACAGCAATAGACATAAGTATTATAACACCAAACCTAGCCTCTGCTAAATGGGAAGTACTGAATGACTCCAGCTCAGACCACTTACCCATAGAAATAAACCTAAACGACAAATACAGAACTAGTCCAAGAAGATCCAAACCTACATTCAACCTCAAAAAAGCAAACTGGGAGTCCTTCCAATTGGAGCTAAGTAAACCAAGCATAGAACAAATTGAATCTAACAGTATAGATATATTTGCAGAAAAACTAACAAATGAGATTTTAAAAATAGCAATAAAGTATATACCAAACAGGAATATGCCTGATCACTTAAAACCAACACAAAAAGGTAAAGATAGGAAAAGAAGCAAAGATAAAAATCCAGTACCATGGTGGACAGACAGATGTTCAGAACAACTGAAATTGAGGGAGAAGGCCCTGATAAAGTATAGAAAAACCAAAACTGAAGAGAATTACACAAACTATAAAAAAATAAGAAATGAAACAAATAAATTAATATTCAGAGCTAAAGAAAAGAGTTGGAGAACATTTTGTCAAACATTAAACCATAGATCACAAGTAACTACAGTTTGGAGAAAACTAAAAGCAATTAAAGGAGGAAACAACAAGAAATTTAAAATCCCAACAATTAAAATACCAGAGAGAGCTGAAACAGATAGAGAAAAAGCCAACATACTAGCTAAATACTTCTGTCAGGTTAGTTCAATAGACAGTCTAGATAAGACAGAAATAAATAGGTGAAAACACTGCTAGAAAAATTAAAAGAAGAAAATATGGACACCACACAGGATGCTAATTATTTAAATACAGATATTACAGTAGATGAAATAGAAAGAGCTTTAGCAGGAAAAACCAATACCACCTCTGGGAAAGACATTCTGAGCTATGAAATCCTCAAAAAGGTACCAAATACAACTCTAAGGGTGATTGCATCCCTCTACAACAAAATCTGGCACACAGGAAAAATACCATGTTCATGGAAGACAGCAGTAGTCATCCCCATACTAAAGCCAGATAAGGAAACACATGATGTCAGCTCATACAGGCCAATATCGTTAACATCGCATCAAGGAAAAATTCTAGAAACAATAGTCAACAGCAGACTAAAATTTCATCTAGAAAAGCATAATTTGTACAGTCTAACCAAGGCAGGCTTTAGAAGCCATCATAGCACAATAGAGCAACTGTTGAGGCTGGAACATGATGTTAAAACAGGCTTCAAAAGGAATGAAAAGACAGTAGCAATATTCCTTGATGTAGCAAGAGCATATGATGAGTGTTGGAGGGAGGGTGCACTTTATAAGATCAGGAAACTAGGTATAGTAGGCAGAACTTACAATTATTTAGAAAACTTCCTGCAGGATAGATACTTCACGGTACAAATAAACAATGATAGATCTGAAGTGTATGAACAACAGAATGGAATCCCACAGGGATCCATAATATTACCATCTATATTTACGATTATGGTCAACGACCTAGGCGACGAGTTTAAAGACCTAAAAAACAACCTATCTCAGTTTGCAGATGACGCTGCGATATGGAGAACGGGAAGAAACTTCCCATTCCTCTATAAAACAGTACAAAAACAAATAGATAAAGTATCTGACTGGATGCACAAGTGGGGATTTAATCTAAACGTAATAAAAACCATAGGAATGATCTTCAGTAGAGGGCGTGTAATTAAAAATAATATAATTGACATAAGCATTGTCGTGAAACGAAGTGTAACCCACTACTTTGTTAATCACTATGTCGAGATACAGATTTGCTTCAACCAATCAACGATCAACGTTCACCAGTCTCTGAGACAGAATAAATTAACGGCCATCTTGTTCACGCAAGATGGCCGATGAAAACTGAAAAAAATTAGGCTGTATGAGACCAGGTACAAAACCGGAGGAAACCAATCATTTTGCTCCGCCAGGAACCAACCGAAAGCTTTCCTCAAGTAGTTACCTGACTATATAATCAAGCGGATTTTATGCTAACCACGCAATCCCGAACTTGACGCCAGAGCTGAAGAGGAAGAAGCTGTCACTTTGATTTACAACTTACCTGAGGGCATCGACCTGCAACCTACTTCGCTAAGTCGCGTCAAAACCTGGCCAGTTTAAAATCTTAGGAGGGTAAATATATTCACGATAACCGTTGGTATTTGTTGTGTGTCATTTATACTACCTATCAGGTTACTGATTGTATCTTGGGGAAATTAAGTATAATGATTGTATTTCCTATTACGATTGAATAGACGAAGACTAATAGGACTCATACTTCAACCTATTGTCTCCTATACTTCAATCTATTGTCAGTCTATAACTTCAGTCTATTGTCTCAGATAAGACCAACTGCAATATAACCAAAACAGTCCTTGTCAGGACTCAATCTATTGTCGCATCTAACTCAATCTATTGTCTTCTATAACTCAATCTATTGTCTCAGATAAGACCAACTCCAATATAACCAAAACAGTCCTTGTCAGGACTCAATCTATTGTCGCATCTAACTCCAATCTATTGTCTCCTATAACTCCAATCTGATATATCACCAAACAGTCCTCGTCGCATATACTCCTATCATAAGAACATAACAATATTGTTAGGATATATGTTACCAGCTAGTATAGCACTTGTCAGAGAGGGCGTGGTATAGTATAGGGGGAAGGACATTGTTGTATCACACCTAGGTGTACATATTATTGGATTTATTCATGTATTGATTTATATTATGGGATGTATTCATGTATTAAATGTATTCATGTATTGAATCTATATTATTGAATGTATCCATGTATTAGTTTATCAGAAAGAATGTTTTGCAAGTAGACACCTGTCTTGTCTCGCTATTGCTAAATCATACTGAGCCATGTTGTCATTCATCCCACATGCATACATCGGAGACACGCTCATTTCACTCACACTAGAAATAGGTGGGCTTGAGGACAGAAATTAGCCCCTATTTTTGCTTTGTTACAGGTTTAATTGTGTCCTAAAAACCTGAGGTTGTATGTTCGAGTCAATCCCGCTGCCTGGAACTCCGCAGGAGCATAGAGGTTGACCAGACTCTACATCTTTGGTCCCCCTCAATCTTGGGTGGGCTAAAGGAACGATACTCTGCCGGTGGTGTGAACCAAACAAAGAAGAACAGACTAAAGAGAGATGAGTACACATTAGTACCATTTCTGTCTGCATTGTGAGCATAGAAACTGTCAGTGATGAGAAAGTGAAATTAGCATAGCAAGAGACAAAAATAACAACATAGCTGATAAGTGTTATATCCTTAATTAACAGCACAGCTGATATAATTTTTGTTCCTATAATTGGAAAACTTGGTGTAATATTTATTTACATATAAATATATATATATAAATATAAATATTTGTAAATCATATGTAAACTTACAAATTCATTACATTCCATTTTTCAACATTCACCCTTCAGCACAAGAGTAGATAGTGTATATACTAAATAAAAATAAGGAAATTGTATTTGAACGACTTGTCAATTTTATCAGTGTTAAGTAAAATCTGTTTCCTTGTTTATTAATATCACAGTTAGTTACACAGCGGAGGTGGCACTTTATGTCGGTCTCCTCTCTACTATTGTTTCGAGATCAGAACATTCACAGCCGTAACTAATTTGTGATACCAGTAGTTCTCTCCGACACTGGGACTTCACCATTTTCTGCAGAAATTCTATTTCTGTAATTTTCAGTACTATACTGATCCTACAGCCAAATAAAACCTCTCGCCACACTGGGGGCTCGTTCCTGGGATATTTCTGTATATCTTGAGCCATACTTAGTCTATTCATCTATCTACACTCTATCTTGTGCCACCCATAGATAACATAAGAAACCAATTTTTGAAAAAAATTCTATAATAGGATTTTTTATATTTTCTTAGGAGGAGTACCATTTAGTACTCAGTAAATAGTTGATGCTCACAAAGTTGCACGGAAATTATTTGTTCATTTAAATTAATTAAGTTTAATTACAATAATTTGGTTATAGTAGATATACATACCCTATCTAAGCAACGCCATGGCTGATCTAGTGAAGTTCAGGACTGCGATCATGCAGATGGGTAAGGAATTAAACATGACAGGTGATGCTCTTACTCAGTATGTCACAACAGAAGTGGACAAACACATGGATAGGGAAGAAAGAAAGTTGCAATTAGAGACTGAAGCAAGGAAATTAGAGGCTGATAGAGAAGCAAAGAAATTAGAGGCTGAAGAAAGGCGGTTGCAAGCGGAAGCTGAGAGAGAAGCCAAAAGACTGGAAGCTGAGAGAGAAGACAAAAGACTGGAAGCTCAAAGAGAAGACAAAAGACTGGAAATTGAAGCCAAGAAATGGGAGGCTGAAAATGAGGCAAAGAAAATTGAAGCTGAGGAAAGGAAATTACAAGCAGAGAGAGACCATCAGTTGAGATTAAAAGAGCTTGAAATTCAGGCAAATACTGGCAATAATGGTGGTAGCTCACCTCACTCTGAGAGTAGCTCCAGCCAGAGCACCTCAAGTGGGGCCATGAATTTTCATCTGGACCCATTTGTTGAGAAAGAAGATGCCATCGAGTCGTACCTGGATAGATACGAAAGACTAGCCACTACCTATGGCTTAGTGAAAAAAAAATGGAGTCTTAAACTATCTCAGGGATTGAGAGGTGTGGCCTACGATGTGTATTTGAAGCTCTCAAGAGATGACCAGGAAGATTATGACATCCTGAAGCAGGCACTGCTTGTGAGATATGAAAAGAACTCAGAATCATATAGAAAGAAATTCCGAACAGCTAAACTTCTTCCAGGAGAAAACTATCACCAATTCTCTGCTAGATTGGAAACCTATTTGGAAAAATGGAGTAGTTTAGGGAAGTGTCAGGATCTGAAAGAAATGATAATGATGGAGCAAGTGAAAGAGTCCATGCCTCAAGAAATGAGGAAGTTTATCATGGAACAAGGAGCAGAGAGATTGGAAGATATTGTAACTGTTGCTGAGAGATATCAAGCAGCTCAGGCAGAACTATTAGGAAATAAGAAGAAGCAGGGTGAAAACTTCAAATCATCACAAAACTATACCAAATATGAACAAAAGGACCATACCACAAGGAACAAACAAAGATTTGACCAAAAGGACAAAAACCCTCTAAGATCGGATAAGACACCTTACCAGAAGAAAGGAAAGTGGTGTAAAACTTGTCTAATGAGTAACCACAATACTGCGGACTGCAGAAGGAAGAATCCTCCTCATCATGCTGCATGTCTTACAACAGGGAATCAGGGAAGGAAGGAAATGGCAGTAAGTCAGAAAGACTTCCATCATCCCCCTGTCTGTGAGGAAGTGACCGTGAATGGCACTCAAGTACTGTGTTTATATGACACAGGATTGGACTTTGATTCAGTTGTGTGCTCTTCTCTAGTGAGTCCTGACCAGATAACCACAGAAACAGTGGAAATCAGAGGACCGATCAAGGGAGCAAGAACCATGACACTACCCATAGCTCAAATCAACATAAGTTCTCGCTATGTGGAAGGAGAAATCAAAGCAGCAGTGATGGACGACCCTATTTACCCTTTGATTTTGGGGTGTAGGTATGTTTTCCTTGGAGAACCTATAAAACCTGTAGTTATGGCAACAGTCCAAACCAGGGAAAGCTCCAGGAAAATGGAGGAGAATCCTATCAATACTCATCCAGAAGAGATGAAAAAGGCTCAAGCAGCAGACAGCACGTTGAAGCCTTGTTTTGGCAAATTGCCTAAAGCACATAACCCTCCAGAGAAAGGAGACTTGTATATGAAGAATGGCCTACTATACAGAAAAGCTGGAACAGGACCTAAAGGGCATGGACAGCTTGTAGTGCCAAAATCTTACAGGGAGAAGGTTATGACGCTAGGACATGCTATACCCTTCAGTGGACATATGGGAATAGGGGCCACTGGACAAAGGATAGCCTGTCACTACTTTTGGCCAGGAATTACAGAGGACATAAAAAGATATGTAAGATCCTGTCCAGAATGCCAAAGAGTAGCTCCTAAGCATAGGACTGCACCAGCAACACTGGGAGAAATGCCTATTATGGGAACCCCTTTTGAACGTGTTGCAGTAGATATTGTTGGACCCCTCACTAGGACCAAGAAGAGAAATGCTTACATCTTAACCTTGGTTGATACTTGCTCTGTGTGGGGAGAAGCAGTGGCAATGTCAGCTATAGATTCAAAGCACGTGGCAGAGGCCCTGTTGACAATATTTACCCGATTAGGTTTCCCGCATCAGATATTGACTGACAATGGGTCTCAGTTTAAGGGAAAGCTAACACAAGAAGTATTCAGGATATTTCAAGCCAGGCACTATCATTGTAGTCCCTACCATGCCCAAGGAAACGGTCAAGTAGAGCGGTTCAATGGTACGCTAATTTCAATCCTTAGAAAGCTGGCGAGTGAAAAACCTGATACTTGGGATACCTACTTACCCGCTGCACTATTTGCATATAGGGAAGTACCCCACAACTCAACTGGATTGGCTCCAGCTACATTGTTGTTTGGAAGACCAATCAAAGGTCCACTGGAAGCATTGCTGCGGACATGGACTGATGAAAAGGCAGAGGAAACAGTGACTTCCGCATACCAGTACGTCAACGAGTTGACATCTCGCTTGAAAGCAGGTTGGAAACTGGCCAATGATAACTTAAGACAGGCCAGGAGGAAGCATGCTGCCTACTACAACAAAAAAGCAAAGGATAGGGAACTGGAGGTGGGTGAAAGGTGTTATTACTGTTGCCGAGCAGCAATAATAAATTGCAGATTGGATGGCAGGGACCCTATGTCATACTGGAAAAACTTTCCAGGACCAATTATAAGATTGACAAGAAAGGAAAGGAGAAGGTATATCATGTCAATCTTCTTAAAAAATACCATGACAAGGAATCATCAGAAGTTGCACATATTATGACCCTAGCCATTGCAACAGAAATGCACGGTGAACCACTTCACTCTATGGAGTATCCACTCACAACTACAGAGGATTATGTTCAAGTAAATATTAGTGAACATTTAACTCCAGAGCAGAAGAAGAGGGTTCAGAAAGTGTTGGAAACCCATGCTGATGTGCTCACAGATAAGCCAGGTCGTACGAATCTGTTAGAGTACGACATGAAGGTTACCGACCCTACCCCAGTATGCATGAGAACATACCCTATACCCTATGCGAAAGCCCAAGCACTAAGGGAGGAAGTCGATTATCTGTTGAAGGAGAAAATTATCTCGAAGTCAGACTCTTCCTATAGCTCAAGTGTGGTGCTATTGAGAAAACCGAGTGGTGAATACAGGTTATGTATTGACTACCAGAAGCTTAACTGATTCCGTACGCAAGATCTAATAATAGATGCAAAGGCCGAACGCTGTAGACGTAAGATCTTTTAAAAGACGCTGATTTATTTCATTGTTTCTTTCTATTCTGATATTTTATACTGCCCGGAATTTATCTCGAACGGAAGTAAACACAAAACTGGGCAAATTTCAACAAGCTTCAACGTCTTTTATTTGCATTTGAACGGATTTTTTCACATTTATCTTCATCTTTAATCGTGTTTTGTCGTATCGCCATAATGGCCGAAAAACACACAGGATATGTTACTAATATGTGAACAGTGAACAAACTGTGTGATCAACCATAACTTTCTTACTTTTTCTGTGTTTCTAAATGGATTACCTGCACAAAGAGAGCAGTGAAACTGTATTGTGATAACAATTTATGTTACAAGCCTTACGTAAGTCGAAAATTTTTGTTCAAAATTTCAAGTTATCGTTTTTTCGTGTACATGTTATCTGTTATAACATAAACATAACATAAAATTAGCTAGAAAGGCATATGGATTTATATTGTTCATCCAATGTACTTTAATTTGATATATAATATGTTATACTTAACTCATGATTAGACACACATTGTCAGTAAACGTAAATTATGTATGTGTAAATTTTTGGGGCTTAAAAATAATTCCGTCCAGAGCTGAAAAAAATTACGTACGGAATCAGTTAATGCGATCTGTAAAGTTTCTTTCTTCTTTATTTGTTTATTTCCCACTCTGTAAAGTGTCAGTCTGTATGCTCTGTAAGGAAGAGTGGTGTGTTGTTGAGATCAGGCATGCCCCCAGTCTACCCAGCTGTAAATGGGTAACTCACCCTAGTCCTGAGTTAGGGAAGGCAAAGGCTCCAGGGGAAGCAGGCCCTAAACTTGGTAACTCCAACCGACGCAGGATGGTGTATGTATGAAGTAGAAGTGTAGAGTGTGATTACCGCAAATGGTGTACTGTTCGTGTGCTGACCAATATAACCACTCATACACTTGTGTCTACAAGGCACCAATGCAGACTGCTGGAATCTTTGTTTACTCAATTTATTCAGACGTACACACTGGGACATACGAGTACATCATGGTATGTTGACATATCAATTTGTAGGTATACATAGCAGATCTGAAGTCATGACACATTCAGAAATAATGGGCAGTACATCAAAAGTTCAATTGTCATGATACATTATGGCCGCATCCCCCTATCTGACTAAACGCGTCAGTGAAGGCAGATCGGTAAATAACTAAAGTTACTTGACGTCCATAGTTTGTAGCATATATTATGAAACCACGAAAGAGGGGGTTTCTAGCAAGATTGAGATCTCCCTGTCACTGTCCGATAATAGGATAAATAATCTGTTCTCTTGGCAGTGATCAAAACATATGATGACCGAAATCTAACATGGCCGCCTCCCTGAGTTGTCGTTCACTCATTCATAGGAAGGAGAATATAAGCCAGAGTTAATTTATAATGGGTATATAAATGATTTCATAAATGTTCCCATACAGCTCTACGGTGATCAGGTTAGTTCACGTAGCCATAACCGCTGTAGGAAAGTCTGTCATCTTTGTCGATACAAAACACGACCCTAGCGATACGAAGCACAATGTTCCATCTAGGTCGAATCGACATGAGATCATCAAAATAGGGTCTGGCAATACATGGAGTCCGAATTATACATTGTACCGTACCTTAGGAGAGTCTCTAACATAAACTATAGTAGAGATACCATCTCCTTTAGAAGAAAACCACTTCATGAATCATATTTCCTTAAGAATCTACCAGCCCTTTGAAAAGTGCGTACCCGCCATTATCACGGTACATCGGAACTCATCACGACTTGTCAAGACAACTCATACTTCCGCTAGACCGGAATAACAAGAATCTAGTCCCGCCTACCCATCCAAAATATACAATATAGGACTGATTCTACTTGTACTAATAATATGTAATACATATGAATTCAGGCCATAAACATAATAAGCAAATTAATCTATTTTCCGGCCCTAAAAATAAGTACAAATATAAGAGCAATATCCTTGCGCCGGATCAATATCAAAAACGATTACTCCTATAATCAAAAGTGTGAATCAAACATGGATTATCTCGCTTTCCCCATAGACAGCATTTTCATACACAAATGAATGAATGTCTATATCTCTTCCATATTAAATAGCCATATCGATTTTTGTAATATGTGCGTCAAAAATATGCACGCAACAGATTACCACACCCCTCGGGAAAAAAAAAATGGTACATTTTTTTTTTGAAATACATCTAGGAGCAACATACAATAGGCTCACAACGCACCAATACAATGCGCAGATGATAAGCATAAGTTTTATGACCTTAGAGAAAGTACTTCTCTAAGTATAAATATTTCCAGAGAGGTGTCACCAACGCATACTACAATATTAGCAATGACACAATTTCCACATTAGTTTATACATAAATTTCATCTAAGATATCTTAACATCATGATCATCAAAGACGAAAAACATTGAAAGATCAGCGGTGAATAAATATCAATGAACCGCTAAGTAGTGTTACAATCAATATATGATATATTACATATGTGTACACATTTCAACATAGAAACAACTGTATCAAAGTTGTATAACAGTTATGAATCATGTGGGCATCTAGACAAAATATCTGCCATCACATTTTCTGACCCACGGATAGCTCGCACCGAAAAATGAAATGGCTGTAGAGCAATCGCGTATCGCGTTGATCTCGCGCTCTTCAGATTTTTACTCTGAATAGCCATAAGAGCTTTCTGGTCAGTTTCCACAATGAAATGCACGCCCAGAAGAAATCTTTGCAGTTTAAGGATTGACCAAACCATAGCCAATAATTCACGGTCTAGGACCGAGTAATTCTTCTCTGCGGCATTTAATTTCCGAGAAATATACATCACAGGATGCAGAGTTCCAGAGTACTCTTGCATTAGTGCAGCTCCAATCCCGGTGGATGAAGCGTCACTACGAAGAATAAATGTCTTATCCTTAGAAGGCAATACTAGGATAGGTGAAGTAGAAAACATAGTTTTAACCTTATCCAAAGAGGATTGACATTCTTGAGTCCAATGGACTACATTAGGAGACCCTTTCTTTAGCAAGGAAGAAAGAGGTGACATAATGGAGGACAGATTCGGGATGAATCGTCCATAAAATTGTATTAGACCTAAGAGACTTCGTACTTGCTTTTTAGTCTTAGGAATAGAAATGTTAAGTATCTTGCTTGTATTATGGTCTTCTGTTTTTAGGAACCCATGACCAACACGGTGTCCTAAGAAAGATATTTCGCTAAAACCAATACATGCTTTCGATGGTTTCGCTGTCAGGTTATGCTCGCGTAAGATAGACAATAGTTCATTTATACCATTATAGTGATCATTCCAAGTATCACTGAAAAGACAGATGTCATCCAGATACGCAATGACATCTGAGCGATGAGATAGGATTCGACGCATCATGCGTACAAATGTAGCAGGGGCGTTCATAAGACCGAAAGGCATGAAATTCCATTGGAATAGACCCCTAGGCGTCGAAAAAGCAGTAAACGGTTTGGCGTGTTCGGATAGTGGAACTTGCCAATATCCCTTAGACAAATCGAGTTTAGTAAAGAAGTGAGAATTCGATAGTCTCGTAAGTAGCTCTTCTAGTAAAGGCATAGGTTCCGCATCAAATTTAGTCACTTGATTCAATTTGCGATAATCCACGCAAAGACGTATGTTATTGTCTTTTTTCCATACTATAACCATCGGCGAAGAATATGCTGATGTGGATGGTTCAATAATTTTTAACTCTATCATCTCATCTAACTCTTTCTCTACCTGTGCTTGAAAATGTATCGGGATAGGATACGGTCTGACTCTTATAGGACTATGGTCAGTAAGAATAATGTCATGTTGAATGACATCAGTTTGACCAGGAATGTCAGTAAGGACATCCTGAAATTGTTCTAACATAGTAGAAACTTGTTTCTGCTCTCCTGGAGATAATTCTGGAGAAATTGCAACATCTTTCCATGATTCATTAGAGTGAAGAGGAATCATTGGAAAAGGTAAATTTACATCCGAGAAACTCGTTTCCTCATCCTGTATTACTGACAGAGATGAGTACTGTCCATGTTGGACTGGAAAATCGTCCGTTGCCTGGAAAACAGGTTGTAAATAATCAGGACGTTCATGGAATTCCGTGAGCATGTTGATGTGGAAGGTTTTACGCTTCCCGTCAATATCGACGATATAGTCAACATCGGAAACTTTTGATATTATATCGTACGGACCTTTCCAAGAAATGAGAAGTCTATTTTCCCTACAAGGTAGCAAGACAAATGCTTTGTCACCTGGACAAAGTTGTCGCAAACATCTCTTTTTATTGGCAAATTCCCTTGCCTTCTGTTTCGCAAATTCAGAAGAAGCAGTTGCCAATTTGCATGCTTCAATAATCTTGTGTCTAAGTGCGATGACATATTCATAAGAGGATTTTGTGTCATCGACAATATTATCAGCAGTTATAAGATCATGAAGTAAGGACATAGGACCTCGCGGTTTCGCGCCAAAGACAAGTTCAAAGGGAGAAAATCCTGTATGTTCGTTGGCGACCTCTCTATATGCAAAGAGAGCCGCGGGTAAAACCCTATCCCAATCCTGAGGATGATCTTCTGTTATCTTACCTAGTAGGTTTTTCAGAGTTCTATTCAAACGTTCCACCATCCCATTGGACATAGGATGATAAATACTACTCAGCGATCTCTCTATCTTCAGAGTCGACATTACTTGAGACATGGTATCCGATATGAGTTGGGTACCATGGTCGGATAATATTTCTGCTGGAAACCCCAGACGAGAAAATATTAACCAAAGAGCATCTGCGACATCAGCAGTAGTTATGCTCTTTAGAGGAACAGCCTCCGGCCAACGTGTGCACATATCAACACACGTCAAAATAAATTGGTGTCCTCTAGCAGACTTTATCTTAAATGGACCAATGATGTCTATCGCCATTTTTTGAAATGGCCGAATGGGAATGTCTGCAGCCTGAATAGGTGCATCATGGCGTGGACCTCTGGATTTAATCTCTTGACATACTTTACAAGATCGACAATAGATTCGTATGTCCTTATTCACAGCAGGCCAAAAGAAAGATTGAAGAACTCTAGCTTTAGTACGGGAAAAACCCATATGTCCAGCACATTGCGAATCATGAGCGTGCTGTAAGATTTTAACTCTCATATTTTTAGGCACAAGGATTTGAGAATGAATGGACTTAGCGGAGTCTTGTACCATACGTACAAGTACGCCATTCTTCATCGTAATCCAAGATTTACGATTTGTATCCTTATTCGGATCACCTTTTTTTCCAGAGTAAAGAATTTCTTTAGAGTAGGATCATCTTCCTGCTGTTTGATAAAGGAATCGTGGGAAATCTCCAAGGGATCATCTTGGATCTGCGCATCATTATCTTCAGAATGTGAAGATTGTGGCATATTAAGAGCTTGAGCCCTAGTGATTACTGCATTAGCAGATTGCATATTAACATTTTCCCAATTAGAGATTTGCTGTGGAGTGCATTCTTTCACTCCATGAATGCGACCGATGATAAGATCAGCGATCGGATTCGGCAAGAGACATGCTTGCACCTCTCCTGTAAAGAAAGGCGTAGCAATATTGATAATGGCAGTGGAGTACTTCTCCAATGTGCCACCAAATGTTACACATTTGACTATATTGCCTGTAGCTCGAGAAGGATTTACGAGTGATTGCCTCACTCCAATGGTAGTGCACCCCGAATCGAAAAGAATTGATACCGGAGTACCATCTATTAGGCCCCTATTAAAGACAAGAGCACCCCTTCCATTATGCGCAATTGACGCATGGAGAGCGGGAAGTGGGTGACCGCAGCTTAAAGTAGAAACTGTGGTTGGATCGAATAATGTTTTGCATTGCGAACACTCAAATGCTCTAGCAAAATCGAAAGCGGAATTTGCTACACTGTTGGAGTCTTTTTTATCATTATTCTGATTATCGGTGTCGTGGAACTCCTGTTGTGCAGAGTTAGCCTGGTAATAAGATTTACCATGTCTTTTGTGTTGTGATCTACCTCGGTTATAATTGTCTCTATAATTATTATTGCCTCTGTTATAACCCCTATTTGGGTTTGAATCATAATATTCATGATCATAATCATCATGCTCGTTATATTGAGTATCCCTGTAATATTGGTTTTTTTGTCTCCATGAAGCACTTGGGTAGTTCCTATAGCTACTCCCTTTCCGAGAATTTCTAACATTATGGGTACCCCTCGCGTGTCGAGGACTATCAGCTCGATTCCAGTTCTTCGAAGAAGAACCCTGATTTGAGTGGTTATCTTGGTTTTGATACTTATTCCAATTAACCTTTTTATCAAATTTATTTTTAGCTCCTTGGAATTTGTGTGAGTAATTCTGATTATATTCTGTTGCCGAAGCAACTGGCATACTCTCTTTAATGTTAGAGTTACTAAGAATCATGTCAGGGTGTGCCGTGGCATACTGGTCACAATATTCTTCCATTTGCTTTATTGTACCAGGTTTACGCTCATGTAAGAACTCTAGGAATGATTTATTTACAGAAGACATGACCTTGTCTCTTAGCAATAAATCCGTAAGACCATCAAATGTTTTCTCTGTTTTGGATAATTCAATCCATCGTGAAAGTGTAATTCGTGCTTTTGAGATGAAATCTGAGAATTCTACACCTACCTCAGGTCTCATTGTTTTAAACAAAAGACGGTAACCTTCCTCAGACAGCTGATATCTCTTTATCAAAGCTGCCCTAACAGCATCATAATTATCTTTGTCGGCCTCTTCAACAAAATATAACTTACTTAGGGACTCCCCTTTTAGATTTTCAGACAACTGATTCACATACTGTGATTTGTCAACATTATGAGATCGACAAGCCCGTTCAAATCTAGAAAGCCAAAATGTTATGTCATCACTGGTAGGGTTAAACGCTGGTACCTTGACCTTGTACACAAAGGGTTTACCATTACCACCAGATGCCTGATTAACATTACTCATACATGTCAATTTTAATTTCTCTAATTCAAACTCATGTTCTCTTATTGCTTTTCTCTCTTCAGCTTCTCTATCTAATCTTCTCTGTTCTGCAGCAGCTTCTACTTTTTTCTGTTCTGCAGCAGCAGCAACTTCTAATTTTTTCTGTTCTGCAGCAGCTTCTAATTTTTTCTGTTCTGCAGCAGCTTCTAATTTCTTCTGTTCTGCATCAAATCTCCTTTCCTCCACTTGCATCTGCAATTTCTTTAGTTCAGCAGCAGTATCAGCTTCTTTTTCTAATCTTTTTTCTTCAGCCAGAGCTTTTTTTTCTTCAGCAGCAGCTTTTCTATCTTCAGCAGCTAATGCTTTGTCATATTGAGCAACAGCCCATTGTTCTAAGTCTTTTCCAGTCTTATCAAGAGATTTTCCTTGTGCAATAAAATAATCTAATGTAGACATATTGTCTTCTTAAATCAGAAACCTGAAAAAGTAAATAAATTACCCTCTTTCACTTTAATGGGAGACAAGTCTATACCATAGACTTAGTCTTAGTCCAAACTTGTATGGTTTATAATAACCAATGATAACTTGAGTACCTGTGGACAACAATAACTGTATCTCAAATACTGTGGGAGACAAGCCTTACAAAGGTCTTGCATACCTCAATGTAATCAAAGATCACTTGGGTACCTGTGGAAAATAATCATAAAGTACTGATCTGTACTATACTATCAGTGTATACCACTATAACTCCTGTGTCATATGTCAACTAAAGACATTACAAAGGACAAACAAGAAAAGACAATCTGAAAACATTTGCAGAGATCAAATTAAATTAAATAGGAGAAATGAAAAAAAATGATCACAGAATCCGTGATGATAACTGCAATAAGATAACAAGACAAATAACGCCACAGTGTATAAACATAAGGGTGTAAAGAAATCAAAAATAGAAAAGATTAGACCAACAAATGCAAACAAATCAAACAAAACTAAGGAACACAAAATTATTAACAAAAACAACGAAGAAAAGAACACCTCATCACAACTAACAGAAATAGCAGCAAATTGTTGCTAACAAATTTCCAATTAAGAAAATGTGTACCTATAGAATACTAGTACCAGACCAATGTCACTCGGCATACCTTGTACTAGTCACACAGAACATAAACTAATTTACCACATAACAAATAACATGTAAACATAAATAGCATATAGCATACAATATAATTTATATCATGAATGGAATGTGTTGCAGGTATAGTGTTGTAAAGCAGGCACAGTTTATTTAAATAATAATAACTTGCCACTTTATTCAGTAATAGATTTAATTTTAAACTATTACACTGTCAATTTTTCTCTGTAGAGCATATGAAGATCCAACGATGAACTATGCACTTTATGTTCAACAACACTGTGATTCTTCTGTACGTTGAGAAATGTCAACAATACTGCTCCAGATATTTTCTACACTTGATACCACTGTCCTGTGTAATACTGTCTGTACAGCGAAAAACTGTCAACAAGCGCTGACCTAGATACAGCATCCTATCGGTAATACAGGTCAAGCTGACATCGACTGTATAGCTGTCCTACTGGTGTTGATGTGTTCAAACAAATGTTCTTTCAGCTGTAAACTGTGATTCTCAACACAAAACTGCGTAAGCTGGACCCAGGAATCTGGCTCGCCACTGTAAAGTTTCTTTTTTCTTTATTTGTGTATTTCCCACTCTGTAAAGTGTCAGTCTGTATGCTCTGTAAGGAAGAGTGGTGTGTTGTTGAGATCAGGCATGCCCCCAGTCTACCCAGCAGTAAATGGGTAACTCACCCTAGTCCTGAGTTAGGGAAGGCAAAGGCTCCAGGGGAAGCAGGCCCTAAACTTGGTCACTCCAACCGATGCAGGATGGTGTATGTATGAAGTAGAAGTGTAGAGTGTGATTACCGCGAATGGTGTACTGTTCGTGTGCTGACCAATATAACCACTCATACACTTGTGTCTACAAGGCACCAATGCAGACTGCTGGAATCTTTGTTTACTCAATTTATTCAGACGTACACACTGGGACATACGAGTACATCATGGTATGTTGACATATCAATTTGTAGGTATACATAGCAGATCTGAAGTCATGACACATTCAGAAATAATGGGCAGTACATCAAAAGTTCAATTGTCATGATACATTATGGCCGCATCCCCCTATCTGACTAAACGCGTCAGTGAAGGCAGATCGGTAAATAACTAAAGTTACTTGACGTCCATAGTTTGTAGCATATATTATGAAACCACGAAAGAGGGGGTTTCTAGCAAGATTGAGATCTCCCTGTCACTGTCCGATAATAGGATAAATAATCTGTTCTCTTGGCAGTGATCAAAACATATGATGACCGAAATCTAACATGGCCGCCTCCCTGAGTTGTCGTTCACTCATTCATAGGAAGGAGAATATAAGCCAGAGTTAATTTATAATGGGTATATAAATGATTTCATAAATGTTCCCATACAGCTCTACGGTGATCAGGTTAGTTCACGTAGCCATAACCGCTGTAGGAAAGTCTGTCATCTTTGTCGATACAAAACACGACCCTAGCGATACGAAGCACAATGTTCCATCTAGGTCGAATCGACATGAGATCATCAAAATAGGGTCTGGCAATACATGGAGTCCGAATTATACATTGTACCGTACCTTAGGAGAGTCTCTAACATAAACTATAGTAGAGATACCATCTCCTTTAGAAGAAAACCACTTCATGAATCATATTTCCTTAAGAATCTACCAGCCTTTGAAAAGTGCGTACCCGCCATTATCACGGTACATCGGAACTCATCACGACTTGTCAAGACAACTCATACTTCCGCTAGACCGGAATAACAAGAATCTAGTCCCGCCTACCCATCCAAAATATACAATATAGGACTGATTCTACTTGTACTAATAATATGTAATACATATGAATTCAGGCCATAAACATAATAAGCAAATTAATCTATTTTCTGGCCCTAAAAATAAGTACAAATATAAGAGCAATATCCTTGCGCCGGATCAATATCAAAAACGATTACTCCTATAATCAAAAGTGTGAATCAAACATGGATTATCTCACTTTCCCCATAGACAGCATTTTCATACACAAATGAATGAATGTCTATATCTCTTCCATATTAAATAGCCATATCGATTTTTGTAATATGTGCGTCAAAATATGCACGCAACACGATCACAGAATCTCAGGTGGACCCATTACCTGACACCAACCAGCTGTTCTCTACACTGAGTAAGGCTAGGTATTTATCGAAGGTAGATCTAAGCAAGGGATACTACCAAATACCAGTGAAACCAGAAGTTAGGAAAATGCTGGCATTTAGTACATCGGACGGACACTACGAGTTTAATGTACTACCCTTTGGGCTGAAAAATGCTCCCAGTATCTTTTCAAGAATGATGAGGAAATTATTGGAACCTCTACAAAATCCCCATATCACTAACTTTATGGATGACATTCTTGTTGCTACAAACACATTTGAAGAGCATATAGTAGCGCTCTCCATGTTGTTTGACAGACTGAGAGAAACTGGATTGACTGCACGTCCAACCAAGTGCTATATCGGTTGTAAGGAGTTGGAATTCTTAGGTCACACTATTTCTACAGGTCATATGTCTCCTGACCCAAAGAATATAGAGAAGTTAAAGAAGGCACCCAGACCTCAAACGAAGAAAGATGTGAGATCATTCGTGTCTTTATGTGGGTTCTATCAGAACTACATACCCCACTTTAACTCTCTGTGTGCACCATTAACCAACTTAACGAAGAAAGGACAGCCTGACAAAATCCAATGGAATGCTGATTGTGAAAACGCTTACACAGAGCTAAAAGCAAAACTCACCAGCAAACCCATCCTTACACTACCCGATATCACACAGGAATTTGTATTAAGAACGGACGCTAGCAGTATAGGTATTGGTGCAACTCTCTTGCAGAAATCAAAAGCCCAGCCGGAGGAACTTTTACCAGTCGCCTACGCCAGTAGGAAGCTGAATGCAGCTGAGTTGAACTACTCGACCATAGAGAAGGAATGTTTAGCTCTAATTTGGTCCATCAACAAATTTTCACCTTATCTGTATGGGACACACTTCATTGTCCAAAGCGATCATCAACCTTTAACATTCTTGGCTGCATCTAAAAAGCTAAATTCGAGATTATTAAGGTGGAGTCTGCTTCTGGCGCCTTATTCCTTTACCGTGAATTACATTCCGGGAGGAGACAATGTAGGAGCTGAATTTTTAAGTCGACACCCTAGTACTCTGGAAGGACAGACGCAAAAGGATTAACCACAGCAGGGGTTTACACATCAGCTATGACAAGTCACAGCTAGGAAAGGAGGGGGCTATGTCGTGAAACGAAGTGTAACCCACTACTTTGTTAATCACTATGTCGAGATACAGATTTGCTTCAACCAATCAACGATCAACGTTCACCAGTCTCTGAGACAGAATAAATTAACGGCCATCTTGTTCACGCAAGATGGCCGATGAAAACTGAATAAAATTAGGCTGTATGAGACCAGGTACAAAACCGGAGGAAACCAATCATTTTGCTCCGCCAGGAACCAACCGAAAGCTTTCCTCAAGTAGTTACCTGACTATATAATCAAGCGGATTTTATGCTAACCACGCAATCCCGAACTTGACGCCAGAGCTGAAGAGGAAGAAGCTGTCACTTTGATTTACAACTTACCTGAGGGCATCGACCTGCAACCTACTTCGCTAAGTCGCGTCAAAACCTGGCCAGTTTAAAATCTTAGGAGGGTAAATATATTCACGATAACCGTTGGTATTTGTTGTGTGTCATTTATACTACCTATCAGGTTACTGATTGTATCTTGGGGAAATTAAGTATAATGATTGTATTTCCTATTATGATTGAATAGACGAAGACTAATAGGACTCATACTTCAACCTATTGTCTCCTATACTTCAATCTATTGTCAGTCTATAACTTCAGTCTATTGTCTCAGATAAGACCAACTGCAATATAACCAAAACAGTCCCTGTCAGGACTCAATCTATTGTCGCATCTAACTCAATCTATTGTCTTCTATAACTCAATCTATTGTCTCAGATAAGACCAACTCCAATATAACCAAAACAGTCCTTGTCAGGACTCAATCTATTGTCGCATCTAACTCCAATCTATTGTCTCCTATAACTCCAACCTGATATATCACCAAACAGTCCTCGTCGCATATACTCCTATCATAAGAACATAACAATATTGTTAGGATATATGTTACCAGCTAGTATAGCACTTGTCAGAGAGGGCGTGGTATAGTATAGGGGGAAGGACATTGTTGTATCACACCTAGGTGTACATATTATTGGATTTATTCATGTATTGATTTATATTATGGGATGTATTCATGTATTAAATGTATTCATGTATTGAATCTATATTATTGAATGTATCCATGTATTAGTTTATCAGAAAGAATGTTTTGCAAGTAGACACCTGTCTTGTCTCGCTATTGCTAAATCATACTGAGCCATGTTGTCATTCATCCCACATGCATACATCGGAGACACGCTCATTTCACTCACACTAGAAATAGGTGGGCTTGAGGACAGAAATTAGCCCCTATTTTTGCTTTGTTACAGGTTTAATTGTGTCCTAAAAACCTGAGGTCGTATGTTCGAGTCAATCCCGCTGCCTGGAACTCCGCAGGAGCATAGAGGTTGACCAGACTCTACATCTTTGGTCCCCCTCAATCTTGGGTGGGCTAAAGGAACGATACTCTGCCGGTGGTGTGAACCAAACAAAGAAGAACAGACTTAAGAGAGATGAGTACACATTAGTACCATTTCTGTCTGCATTGTGAGCATAGAAACTGTCAGTGATGAGAAAGTGAAATTAGCATAGCAAGAGACAAAAATAACAACATAGCTGATAAGTGTTATATCCTTAATTAACAGCACAGCTGATATAATTTTTGTTCCTATAATTGGAAAACTTGGTGTAATATTTATTTACATATAAATATATATATAAATATAAATATTTGTAAATCATATGTAAACTTACAAATTCATTACATTCCATTTTTCAACATTCACCCTTCAGCACAAGAGTAGATAGTGTATATACTAAATAAAAATAAGGAAATTGTATTTGAACGACTTGTCAATTTTATCAGTGTTAAGTAAAATCTGTTTCCTTGTTTATTAATATCACAGTTAGTTACACAGCGGAGGTGGCACTTTATGTCGGTCTCCTCTCTACTATTGTTTCGAGATCAGAACATTCACAGCCGTAACTAATTTGTGATACCAGTAGTTCTCTCCGACACTGGGACTTCACCATTTTCTGCAGAAATTCTATTTCTGTAATTTTCAGTACTATACTGATCCTACAGCCAAATAAAACCTCTCGCCACAAGCATTAATGAGCAAAAAGTATGCACAGCAAAATCAACTAGATTTCTTGGTATGGTACTAGACTAGCAACTAAACTGGAACAAACACATAGACCTATTAGTGCAAAGCAGTAGGGGACTTATTAACATGCTAAAATATGTGAAAGGAAGTGGTTGGGGAGCCTGCAATAAGACTGTTAACCTTCTATAAATCATTTATGAGGGTCAAACTTGACTATGCCAGTGTTGTCTATGCATCAGCCGCCCCAAGCAATAAGAAAAAACTAGACACAGTCCAAAACCAGTCTTATTGCAGGCTCCCCAACCACTTCCTTTCACATATTTTAGCATGTTAATAAGTCCCCTACTGCTTTGCACTAATAGGTCTATGTGTTTGTTCCAGTTTAGTTGCTGGTCTAGTACCATACCAAGAAATCTAGTTGATTTTGCTGTGCATATTTTTTGCTCATTAATGCTTATGTCAATTATATTATTTTTAATCACACGCCCTCTACTGAAGATCATTCCTATGGTTTTTATTACGTTTAGATTAAATCCCCACTTGTGCATCCAGTCAGATACTTTATCTATTTGTTTTTGTACTGTTTTATAGAGGAATGGGAAGTTTCTTCCCGTTCTCTATATCGCAGCGTCATCTGCAAACTGAGATAGGTTGTTTTTTAGGTCTTTAAACTCGTCGCCTAGGTCGTTGACCATAATCGTAAATATAGATGGTAATATTATGGATCCCTGTGGGATTCCATTCTGTTGTTCATACACTTCAGATCTATCATTGTTTATTTGTACCGTGAAGTATCTATCCTGCAGGAAGTTTTCTAAATAATTGTAAGTTCTGCCTACTATACCTAGTTTCCTGATCTTATAAAGTGCACCCTCCCTCCAACACTCATCATATGCTCTTGCTACATCAAGGAATATTGCTACTGTCTTTTCATTCCTTTTGAAGCCTGTTTTAACATCATGTTCCAGCCTCAACAGTTGCTCTATTGTGCTATGTTGGCTTCTAAAGCCTGCCTTGGTTAGACTGTACAAATTATGCTTTTCTAGATGAAATTTTAGTCTGCTGTTGACTATTGTTTCTAGAATTTTTCCTTGATGCGATGTTAACGATATTGGCCTGTATGAGCTGACATCATGTGTTTCCTTATCTGGCTTTAGTATGGGGATGACTACTGCTGTCTTCCATGAACATGGTATTTTTCCTGTGTGCCAGATTTTGTTGTAGAGGGATGCAATCACCCTTAGAGTTGTATTTGGTACCTTTTTGAGGATTTCATAGCTCAGAATGTCTTTCCCAGAGGTGGTATTGGTTTTTCCTGCTAAAGCTCTTTCTATTTCATCTACTGTAATATCTGTATTTAAATAATTAGCATCCTGTGTGGTGTCCATATTTTCTTCTTTTAATTAGCACTGAAGAAGAATAATTACACAGAACTGAGTGTAGACGACGGAAATTAAAGTCTGGTGCAAAGGGTCAGCACACAGGACTGACCCAGGTGAGTTGTAACAGTGTTTATATGTGGAATTGGTGTAGATAAGATTTATATGGAAGGAAACTTTCCTTCTCATTCCAGGGTTGTACCACGAAGTATCTTGTTGGGGCAGTAAGCCTGGAGAGAACAACACATGGGAGTGACTGCTCATCATACCAGTTGTAGCTAGGCTCCTAGTCCTCATCCAGGAAGTACAACACTTTGGTGAACTCGAATATTCTTTGAGTCAACAGCATCAGACATGCTTGCAAGTTAAGTCCTTTAGAGAAGGCACTGATATATCATCATACTAAAATTCCACAAAAATAAAATATTCACCTGGGTGTGATGAAAAGAACAGACTTTCCAATCATAGACCAGTGATAATACCCAAAATAGAAACCAGAACAGAGGGTTTAGTTCTTCCAGTGACTTTTGTTTACATACATGGACAGATTTCCACCCTATTTATTTCCATCTTGTAAATAAAAAGTTTCTTGAGTTTGAAAATTCCTGTCTCAAAAGATTGAGGTACAGGAAGATTAAATTGTACAGATATGTAAACTTTACCAACAGTCTTATTTAATTACTTTTCCATTGGGTTAAAGTTCTGTTTGGAAATTAATGATATTGCATACATTACCCTAGACACTTAAGCCACATAACATCACAGAAATTACTTTACACTGGGTGAGATCAGAAGAGGTAGCGGATAGGGACCCTGAGAAATACATCATCATCATTTCTTACTCAGGTACTTACATAGGTTGACCTCACCTTGTTAACATTAACTTTTAGTAACATCAAAACCTCTTATCACAGTCTGGATCCCCGGCTCTTAGCTTCTCATACTTGTCGTGGTAGCCGATCTTCTCCCAATCCGCAGACATGGCCAAACCATCTTAATTTTGACTGTTCACATTTGTGAAGTCGCTGCCAGACTTTCTTCCTCTCTACTACTACTTGAGTCTCACGTGATTTTGCAGCTCTTACATTTTTCTGTCTATCAAGCAAGATGAGAGAGCGAGATTTCTTAAGAATAAATGTGAAAGTGGGGATTGGAAAGAGAAATAAGTTTAATAGATATTCTTCCATGCTGTCTTAAGACACTCAGTATCACATTAGTGATATCCAATGTCATCCCTTCTATCACTGTAGTCCACAGTTCTTTAACTCATCAAAAACATATCCATCTCAGGACACAAACGTAAACTTAAATACACACACAGTAGAGAGCTGCAGATAGAAATGAAAATGGCGAGGAAGACATGGAATAACCTTGAACTAGAGGACACGTGACAGGACTTGGTACACGCTTGTTAAAGGACTACACTCCTTGTACAGCTGAAGGATAATGAATAAACGTTCACAATAAATGATGAGCTGAGATAATGTGATAAGCAAAAATGTTGACAATTAAACAGAATACCTGAAATTATAGACGCCCTATAGTATAATTATAATAAATCCTCTTTCTCCCTATCCCAAGCTTCCTTATTTCTCCTTCCTGTGGAATTTTGTTAAGTAACAAAAGTAAGATTGATTTATAATAATTTTTAATTTACTCGCGCCTTGTCCGTTATTATTTTGTAAGTGTAAGCCCATACATGACTTGTAAAGAAAGCTCAGCGCTATCTGTGCTAGCAAGATGGACCGGAAAATCTAAATATAGTCGTCGGCTCTACACATTGTTGTGGCTCTGAAACGTGAATAGTTTCTTCTGGTTCATTTTTTTCTCCTTACTTTTCTTTATTGTTAATTGAATATTTTTGGAATTACAATCGTTTCTCCTATAACGCGATGTATGTATTGCTAAAAAATCACCGCGTTGTAGAATTTAGAGCATTAAAAATAATAAGGCCTCATGGGAAAAATAGGGTTAGGAGCTGAACACTGAAAATTTATACAGTCTCGTAAGTGATACACTTAAACAAATAATAACCCCAAACGCAACAAAAAGGGGGTGTTTGAAGCCACTAAACCAGCCAATGCTAGTACTACAAGGGGCTACTTCAGCATGATTTGGAGATTTTTGTTTTATATGGCTAATGTTTTCTCTTTAATTGTGACAAAGCTTTCTCCACACATTGAAAAGTCTTTCAATTTCTCCTGTTTCTTTAGGCCTTGTTCTAATTGACTTTGCAGCATTTACAGTTGTTCCTGCTAACCAAATTTCTTTTATTTTCGCAGGTTGTCCCTGAATGGCACGCAATGTGGATTCCTTTAGGCCTGTTTTACACACGATATTAAGTGTTCTCACGTTTCTGTCAAAATTTGTCATTATTTCAAGCTTCTCTTTAATACGCACAACATTCCTTTTTCGTTCACTACTTGGATTTTTATAATCAGGACGCTTACTCATATTTGGGATGCTGTTTTAAGATACTTCTATCAAGAAAAATCCACATGTACGGGAGAGCAGCGCGATACACACTCAAAGGGCATGAGATGTGTATGTATGTGTTCTGTGTATTCCTCCGCGGATTACTACGTTAAGCGTGGTGGCGTTTTTTTACGTTCACCTCGTATTACCCGATAGCGCCAAGCCTAGTCACCTCGTGAAAAATTGTATATGGGCTAACACGATTTCGCTTTAGCGATTTTATTCCATTTATCTAGCACGTGACTATATATTGTCACACATAATAAATATATATTTGGTCCACTGTAAATTTTCGTCATTAGTATTATTGGTATTCATATTTGTATCATCATCACTATATTTATTATTACTATTATAGTTATTAGCAGGTTGTGGACAGGAGCTTCGTCACCGGTAAACATTGTAAATGGGGCATGGTTTCATCAGGGTAGAAGGATTTCAAGGCACCTCGAATCCTATGTAGCGCAAATGTGGACATCCGGGCACTGAAGTTTAGCGGTACCTTGCAAAATTAATGTATGAGGATCAACGATGGTGTGTGGAAAAAGGGTAGTCTGATTGGGTGCTTGTATGGCAGATAGCAGATAATTGGTGGATTTGATGTAATCTCGGACACGCTCGGGCTTTCTCACCCCTTTTCAACTTGTTAACAACAGGGCAGTTATGAGAGACTTCATTTTAGTTTTTTGTTTGCTTGCTTGTTTGTTTTTTTAATTCGTTGTTTGTTTATTGTTTGTTTGTTTCTTGGAAAGGGGAGTTCACACACAAAAACATTCACACAAATTTAGTTTTGATTTACTCTATTTGGACTGAGCGGAGGGGGGAAAGAAGGTACCGTACAATATTTGGGTATTGGAAATCTGACTTTATTTTCTTGAAATAGTACACCATATGTCCTAATTATAACCCATCAAGAGTTGAAAGGGATACTTTATAAAAAGGTAAAGAAAAAGAAAATTCTTTGCTGTTTGACAAAGCAGACGATTTCAGTACGGTACAGATCTAACTATCCACCCAGTACTGACGCAGTAGCGCATTCTGCTAGTAGAACACAAGAAATGTGTGTCCAGCTAGCATATTGTAAGCCAGTTTTAATAAGTTCTTTTGACTAGATGTTCGGGAACACTACACTGATAATTATTATACTAATGTCTATTTGTATTTTCATGATATTTTTGTTGTTGAAAACTTGCTGGTTTGTCTAACTTGCATATTAAATTGTGTTATTTCCTTATAAGCAAATACATTTTTGTTTGGTTTCATTTAAGCACTATAGGAAAGTCAGCAGTATGTTACCGGGTTCAGAAAAAAGGGGAAGGGGTAAAGAATAGTAACACTATACCTACTATGTATGTCGTAATAAACGACTAAAGAGGGTTTGACATGGGACAGAGTACGCCAACCTTTAGAAACTTTAGGCAACAAAAAACTTCAAAATAATAATGATAAAATATTTTTTTTTAAAAGACAGAAAGAAAAAGGAAACTCAGCAACCCACGACAGGAGAAAGTCGCGTGGTATGCAGGCGCATGAAGCAACACAGAGAAAGCCGAACTCTTTGTTGTCTTCTAGGGAAATCTCCAGATTTGGCACCTGGAATTTTCGTACGTTGAAGGATCAGGGGAAAACTGCAGGTTGTAGCAGAAGTAAAGGACTACAGGACTGATATCCTGGGAGTGTACGAAACAAAATGGAAAGGAGGAGAAAGAAGGAAACTAATCACAGGAGAAACAGTGAAGAAAAAAAAAACTATCACCCGTTTCAGCTTGAGAATGTTTGAGCAGTTCTTATTACCTGACTTGTCCTGTGCTCTCTTAACCTCTGGTTCATCAGACCACTGACATATTGCATAGTATAAGGAGGAAAAGACAACATGCTGGCTGTGGAACAACCGCAGTGGGTTATAGAGTTCATAGCAGTAAATGTTTACCTTCATGAATACCTAAAGTTGGCAGTATTGATAGAATCAGGAGGAAATCACGAACTGGGGGAATTGCAAGGAACAGTGAGTTCAATACCCCAGCGGTTGCGAAGAAAAACATCAATAGGAGAGTATCACTTGGTAGTCATGACCCAGGAATGTCAAGGATGTAAAAGGGCCGCAACACTAGACTGACGGGGATACTTCTGATGATCAGATTACCTGCTGTTGTAATGCTCTGCATATAATTTCTTATCATACATGAACTCATGGCCTACACTCTTGTGCAACGTTGACAAGCATTAAGCCCCAGTACGGATCAGTCGTCCTTATCAGCTAGAATGGTAAGTCCCGAAACGACTAATCCTGGGAAGACTTGCTGGCCTCATGCAGGAACAGGGTTGTCGAGAATGGCGTGGATGTTTGTAATTAAAAAAAAAAAAAACCACCCATTAAACATGCAACCTTTGGCCTTTGTTTTGTTATTCATTCATTTCCTTTATTGCTACTTACGAAGCATGGGTCTATCACTACAATTGGTCCCCTTGCAGGAAGCCTGCGTCAAAGTCCCCGTGCTCGATTAGCTGTGGTTTCTGTAGCTATGTGTTCTACATGATGAGGTTACCAAGTCAATGCACAGCCTAATATTAGTCACCTCCTACTACGTACCCGTGAAAGCAGTAGGCATATTCTGTCTATTTCTGCCCATGGACCCCGACAAATATACCTGGCCAAATTATAATAACACATTGCTCTTCTTATCTTAGCCTAGTTTTTTTCTAAATCGTTGAATGTATTTCATTAATTATCTGTGTTTGGACTTTTAACGAAAATTGACAGTGTCTGCTGTGATGAACATGTACTTTCAGTATAAAGGTTTTATTTAAAACACTTCTCACTTTACTATCACTGAGATTATGCAACTTGGTAAGAGATATTACTTTGTATTCGGCAGCTGTAGGTCTCAGGGATCGTGTCTTGAATTTATCAATTGAATGTTCTGTGAAAAAATTGTAATAAAATCATATCTGCAGACTGTTTGATTTTTGCTAATCGATACCTTAGTACTGCTTTATTCTATCCTCCCCTTAGCTTGTTTTCAGAAAAACGTGATCAAAGTTCGTGGGCCACTAGTTAAAATGAAGGACAGATCACATAATCAAATTGTGCCTCATGATCCAAACTGTTAAGAGTAAGATTGATTTGGTTTGGTTTGATTTGGTTTGATTTGGTTTGATTTGGTTTGGTTTGGTTTGGTTTTAAGTTCCATATTCATTGCACACGGACAACTCCATAAGTGGTCCGATCTCCTCCTTTAGATCACACAAGCAGAATCAGCACAGTGCACGAACTACGTAGCACCGGCGAAGATCCCAATGCGTGTATACAGGAGTCACACATTCTGTAAATATTTTTCTGATTGGTAGATTTTCTAATTTTTAAAATTTTTGCCGAGCAGCGGCCGTATGTCCTACTCTTTGCGATTTCCAAATGTCGAGGGATTTTTAACGTGCTCAACTGGCACATGTTTTTCACCCTTATCCGAGAAGGCATCCGATCTCATTACCCAGGAAGGGGGAGGGTTTGACATCATTCTGAATCAAAGGCTCTGAAAAAAATGTCCATCAATTATATTCCCTGTACTGGGAGCGAACGTGGTACCTTTAGAGAGTCTTAGTGGCTCAGAGGTTTGGCGTCCGCCTCTAATAAAAATGTAAGATATTGTGTAGGAAAACAGATTAATCTATAAGATGACATATATCGTTTATGACCACAGGTCAGTTTTGGCCAGACGTGGAGTTGGAATAAAGCAGTTCTAATGCGACTTAATGTCAATGTGTTTGAGTCCCATGTAGGTTCCGAGGGTCTTCCAGGAGTAGCGCAGGATTATGCATTAGTCCCCAAGGCCGTAGATGCGAGAAGGCGGGGGGTGGGGTGGGGGGGGGAGTTCAAACACCCCCTCCCTCTTAGGGTTTGATGAAAAACATTTGTGGGAAAATTATACTATACCAACAGAGTGCACTACAAAATTATTTTTTATTAAACCCACCCCTTATTAAGTCCTAACTACGGCCCTGTTAGTCCCACTAGACACGGGCCTAAGGCCCCAGGCTTACATGGGCCCACCGTGAAAATGCAACGGAATCATAACGCACAGAGCTCTACAGCAGCGGCACGTGCACGATAAGACGCTCGGGCGTGCAGGGTAATAGTATCTGTACAACAGTTAGTTTATTAATTACTTCCTCCCCAGTTTTTTAATTTTTTAAAAACAAATTTTCTTTGCTGGGGCCCCATTACTTTAACAAAATCTAGGGGCAGTAACGAACACTTGTTTCTTTTGTTTTTTGTTTTTACATATTATTATTATATATTAATAAAACCATTTATCTGAAACTCATTAGTTTTTTTCCCTAGTCTTACCTTATCTTCTTCTTCGATCCTTAACCACCGACCGTCAAAGCAGTCAGTGGCCATCACGCCTAGTGGCGTCTTGTAGGGCAACAACAAATTGATTCCACTTTGCACGGTCGGTGGCCATCCCTCGTACAGTGCCCCAACTCTGGTTCATTCTTTGCATCTCAGCCTCCACAGTCCTCCGCCAAGCTGTTTTTGGTCGGCCTCTCTTTCGCTTTCCTTCAGGGGTCCAAAACATAGCTGTTCTTGTGATGGCATCGGGGTCTCTTCTGAGGACATGTCCAACCCAGCTCCAGCGTCTGCCAGCTATGATGGTGTGCATGTCCTCTTGCTTGCTACGAGTAAGCAGATCTTGGTTGGTGATGGTATTCGGCCAAAAGATTCGGTGAATTTTTCTTAGGCATGTTGTGTGAAAAGAGGACAATTTTGACATTTCCTTCTCTGTGACTCTCCAGCATTCCGCACCATAGAAAAGCACAGAAAGCACGCAACTCTGGTATATTCTTAATTTTGTGCTTGTGCTGTATTGGGAGGACTTCCAGATGTTATTTAGGCTAAAGAAGGCTGTTCTTGCCTTATTCATTCTGATGTTGATGTCTTTGCCTGCCCCACCGTCTGGTGTTACTATGCTTCCTAGGTATGGACTCCTCTCCAACCATTGCAGTCCGCAAGATCTCCCCTCTTGGGCAACCTGACAATTATTCCTTTCTTCCACTCCGATGGTGTTGTCCCCGTTTTCCACACCCGTGCAAACAGTGGTTCTAACAGTTCCGCCGCCAGCTCAGGGTCTGTCCCAAATAGCTCTGCATTTAAGCCATCATGGCCCGGAGCCCTACCGCTCCCAACCCCTTGATCGCTGTGATGACCTCTTCTTTTCGTGGAATGTCTGTATTTACATCTAGATCGTTTTCAGCCTCAGGAACATTCAATTGTGTTTCTGGTATTTCCTTGTTCAGCGTTTCTCTGAAGTGCTCCGCCCATCCCGCCCCCTGTCCCTCTGCTGTCTTGATGAGATTTCCTTGCTTATCTCTTACTAATGTAATATTGTTTGCACCTTGTTTTCCGCTGATGAGTTTAGCCATTTTGTATACTGTGCTCCGTTCATTTCCCAGCGCTGCCCCCTCCGCCTGTTCTGCAAGATCGCCCAGGAAATTCCCCCGTTGGCTCGGGCCCGGAGTCTTACCTTATAGAAGATTAGAAAGGGGCCCAAAAATATCTTAATAGCCTAGGGCCTCCGGAGTTCTTAATCCGGCCCTGACCAGGAGATAAAGAAAGCATAGTACCACTACTCGGATCCAACACGAAAATAAGAATCTTCAAGTCAAATGTGAAGTCAGTACTATTGTATGGCTCTGAAACATGGAGAACAACAAAAACAACAACCAAAAAGCTACAGACTTTCATAAATGGGTGCTTGTGTAGAATAGAGGGATTAAAATGGTATGACAAGGTTATCAACGTGGAACTGATGACAAGAACCAGACAAATGCCGGTGGAACAAGAGCTGAGAAGAAGATGATGGCGATGGATAGGACACACATTGAGGAAACCTGTTGATAGCATTACAAGGAAGTTCTTGTTCTGGAACCCCAAGGCAAGAGAGGCAGAGGTAGACCAAGAAGCACATGGAGAAGGGAGCTGGAAACAGAGGTTCTTCTTCTTCTTCTTGCGATCGCATCTTTGATGATTACACCGTCAGACGAGTTCTCATGATGAATTCGACTGTTGTTTGAAGTTCCTCTTTAACTCCATATAGCTTTGAGTTTAGTGTTGAGTCATTCGGCCAGTATATCTTTCTTAACTGGTCATACAGAGGACAGTCCTGTAGAACATGCTCAGCAGTTTGTTCGTTTAATCCACATGTGCACAGTGGTGAAGCAGACAATCGTAGATTGTGCATGTGTTTATTCAGTTTGTTATGCCCTGTCCTGAGTCGAAAAATAGTTATCTGTCCCTGCCGGTCGAGAGTGTGATAGTCGTCTTTGGGTTGATTCTGTTCTCTTCTGATAGTCTGGATAGCTCTCTTTTTCTCAAAGTATGTGACTTCATTATCTTCTTGTTCACATTCTCCTCCCTTTTTTGCAAGTTTATCTGCCTTTTCATTTCCGGGTACACCACAATGAGATGGTACCCACTGAAGTATGGTTCTCTTTTTGGCAGCTACCTTGTTTAGTTCATTTCTCAGATGCGGGAGTTTACCACCCTTGAGAGCTTGCAGGACAGACAGTGCATCTGTGAGGATGACTACCTGGTGGCAGTCAGAGTTGGTGTTATAAATCATATTTGCAGCTTGCTCTAGAGCTTGAACCTCGGCTGTATAGTTGGAACAGAATTTACCAGTGGGAATGTGCCTAGTCTCATAGTGGTTGTCAGGATATGAGATAAAGATACCGGCACCTCCATTCCTAACAGCATTTGTTGCTGATCCATCTGTATAGGCATGTATCCATGATTGATCGGGATAGCTTTCTTGGATCATACTCAATGTAGCAGTTCGTTTTTGCAGATCATTATACTCACATCCACTTGTGAGACCACTGACTGATGTATTAATTTGGAGGGCACTGCTGGCCTGCTCCCATGGTACAGGGTATAGGGTGGGCTTCAGTGGTGTTGTCTTCATGGATAGGTCTTCTTGATGCTGTCTTATAAGTCTTTTCCCCCGATGCACAAAGCTGCTACGCTTTAGACGTCCCAATGCCAGATCATCTAGTCTTGCCTTCATTGGGTGCATTGGCATACTGTTGTACTTTTCCATCTGGATCATGGTTTTTGTGTCTCTTCTATGGGACAATGTCTGTAATCCAGCAACCTTCTGCATCTCTGTTATTGGTGTAGTTTTCATGGCTCCTGTAATGAGCCTGAGAGCTTGATTTTGCACCCTGTCCAAAGACTGCAGATGTGAGTTAGCAGCTGATGACCATGCTGCTGAGCTAAACTCTAAGTGTGGTCTTATTACTCCATTATAAATCTTCTTTAGATTTCGTTCATTTGCTCCCCAGTTGGTACCTGCTAATTTTCTGAGTATGCCTAGTCGTCTTCGGGCCTTTCCTTCTGCGTTTTCAATATGCTTATTCCATGTAAGCCTTTGGTCAAATGTCACCCCAAGATAGGTGGGGTAGCTTTCTTCCTTGATCACGGTTGTCCCTAGGTGTATGTTAGCTGATTTGTCCTTGGGGGCGAGGGAGAACAGTGTTGTGGAGGTTTTGTCTGTGTTTATTGTGATAAGCCATTTCTCTGCCCATGACACTAGCATGTCTGCTGCCCGCTGCATTCTATAATTTGCTGTGGTGACATTTTCATCAGCGCACCAGAGTACTAGGTCATCTGCATATAAGGCAGCTTTAACTCCTGCAGGGAGATCTTTCACCAGGTCATTGATGTAAACAAGGAAGAGTGTTGGGGAAATTACTCCTCCTTGAGGTACCCCCTGATGGAGCAACACTTTTCTGCTCTGCAGACCGTCAAGAGTGACTCTAGTTCTCCTGTTATGCAAGTATGACTGGATCCATTTCATCATGTTGCCTTGGATTCCACTTCTCCTAAGTTTTGCAATGAGGCCATCTTTCCACACCTTGTCAAAGGCCTGCTTGAAGTCGACCCAGATCGTTAGGACCTTTTTCTTCTCCTGGAAGGCATCTTCTATTGCTTGAGACAAGTAAGTAACTTGGTCTTCTATACTGTAGCATTCTCTAAATCCAGCTTGTTCCGGCACCAGGATCTGCTCAGACTCTAAATACCATTTCAATCTGTGGTTGACTATTCGCTCCATAGTCTTCCCAACACAGCTTGTGAGACTGATTGGCCGGTAACTTGCAGCCTCGGTCTTACATTTCCCTTTCTTTAGTATGGGTATTGTGATGGCTTCTCTCCATACTTGGGGTACCGTTCCTTTCAACCAGCTGTGGTTGAATATCTCAAGCAGTTTTGTCTTTGCTGCTGAGCTCAGATTTACTAGCATTTCGTTGCTGATTTTGTCTGGGCCGGGTGACTTTTGAAACTTAAGCTTGGAAATAGCCTTCTGTAGTTCTCCTAGTGTGATGGGTTCCCTCATTGGGGCAGGAGTATCTGTCTGTCCCATGGTTGCCAGTATTTCTTTTCTTATCTCTCTCTGATGATCTATGTTAATGGGTAAGTTGCTTTCTGAACTGTATCTTCTAGCAAACAAGTCTGCAGCTTGTTTTCCTCTGAAAAGTTTGCCACCTTCATCCAATGTGATAGTCTGCCTAGGTGAGGAACGCTCTTCATTTAGAGACTTGACTAATCTCCAAAGTTTCCTGCCGTCTTTCTCAAGGTTCAGCGATGCCGTTTTAGTTCTCCAGCTTTTCCGTTTTTCTTCTAGCTTTGTTCTCTGAAACTCTGCTACAGCCTTTTTCCATTTGTTGTGAGTTTCAAGTGAAGGCTGAGACTCTGCGTCCTTTCTAGCCCTGTCCATGGCTTCCTGACGTTCTTGGAGTGTGCTGGACCAGTATGGTATGTAGTTACGCCGGCATCCTTTGGGAATGGTTTCTTTTGCAGCTTGTAGTATGCATCTGTTGAAGTCTTTTACCACTTCATTAATGTCTCTGTTCTGTACCTTGAGGGTAGACAGCAGCGTGTTCACCTGATGCCTGAATAAACCCCAGTTGGCTTTTTTGTAGTTCCATCTTGTAATGGCTGGGCCTGTACTGAGAGTTGCACTCTGGACAGTAAGAAAGATTGGGCGATGGTCGCTTCCCCCTAGTTGGTCTCCTACTTCTCTACTAATAGATCCAGCTATATCTGGTGTGGAGAAGGCAAGATCTGGTGTTGAAGTTGTGTGCCATCCTCTGGAGTAGAAGGTAGGAGTATCTGTGGCATTATTGACTAGGATTAGGGAGTGATCATCTTGCCAAGTTTCAACCTCTTCACCTCTGTGATCCAGATGGTTATAGCCCCAGCTCTGGGAGTGGCTATTAAAGTCTCCAACTGCTATAAAGTTGGTGGCTGGTACCTGTATAGAGCTGAGACTCAGGGGTTTGTTGTTCGGACAGTAATAGTTCAGGAGTTCTATTTCCATCTTGTCTACCTTTATCTGCAACAGCTGATATTCTGCTCCATCCATGAAGGTTTTCCTTTCGTGTGCAGGAATGTTATTCCTTACAAGAGTAAGTACTCCTCCTTTTCGTCTATCTTTTCTGTCGGATCTGAAGCATTGATATCCCCTTATTTTAAAGGTTTGATCTGCTTTCAAGTGAGTCTCTTGGATACAGCAAACACTGACTTGCTTCTCATACAAGATGTTTTCCAGCTCTGTCTTTTTGCTGTATCCAGCCTGCTTGCTGTTCACTCCCTCTGCATTCCAGTGCATCATGACAAGTGGCACTCTGGGTTTCTCTTTTTCTGTTTTGTTTTGGTCAGTAGTTCTCCTCCGCCGTCTGCTGACTCCACAAGACGGTCTAGAGGGTCCTCCAGTAGCTGAGGGTGGGCTCTGTCGAGGCTCAGAGCCCGGCACTGCACCTGCCTGGTGGAGCTCCACAGGGCGAGCACCAGTACGAGATTTATTTGACGGTGTACTCTCCATAGAAAAAAAAAAGCGAGTTGCGTGATACTGTGGTTTCCGGTGCGCCTTCTGGCCCAGTATCTATGACTTTAGCACCTGTTCAACGGGAGAGTGGGCTCATCCCTAATCTGTTTATGTTCCCAGTAGTAGACTATTCGCAAGCAGCCTGGGGGTGTCACTGCTCTGCGCGGACCTTGTTTACCGAGGCGGCGTCCGAGCTCGTATGGTGAAAATATGGTTGCATTATCTTCAAAATAGCCCTGTCTTTCCTGCCATCCTGCAACTTTGAGTTAGGGAGTTCTGAGCTCCAGTCTCTTTCCCAGGCATTTTATCCTGGCCTGGCACGCATACAGAGGACCCCACTTCTGGTTCTAAGTTAGCAGTTGGGGACAGGTGGGGTAGCACACTGTGCATTCCCCGTCATCCAGGGGGCTCTCCAACTATGCAGAGCTTGCACAATGCTGTGCTCTGGTTCTGGGCTCACCCAAGGAATCCTCACGTCCTGCACAGAGCCACTTCCAGATACCCACCACCTGCCAACCCCCCATTGTAGAAATCTCCTGCATGCGGCCATCCAGTCAAGAGCCAGTATTAAGTCTGGTGCCCAAGTGATTCCCCCCAAGCTCAGTGTGCAATTCTGGGTTCTCATCATGCTGCAACACAGGGGGGATTGTGATGCTCAGCCATCTCTCTCAACTCTGCACCGATAAATGACATCGGGGACTTAACTGTGTCTCAGTACTGGGAGGCCCCGTTTCCGGGTACACCACACACAGCCAGTTGAGGCAACGGTCGCCGTGGGCGTGTCTTCAGTGGGGAAGTTGTGGAGTCTTCCTGTCCATGTTCTTGCACATCCTAACACTGCCCGCAAGACATCGGAGGTTTGGAGAGTGGCCTTCTCTGCTTTTTTGAGCCGGGGTGGGCTCCCCGGGCAAGTCTCGATGGGGATCGGGACGTGTCCACGCGCCAGTGGGCCCAGCATCGGCCGCATCTGTTGGAGGACTTGCTCTGCCAGGTTTGAGTTAGTAAATTCCAACTTTGTCATCTTCTTGGCATTGTGATGCTGGGGTGCCTGTGGATTTCCTAACGCCCCGGGTAGAAGCCAGAAGTGTACTGTGCCAGCTCTGGGGGAGATAAAGGGGGTGTTTCTGCGTCTCCTTGTGATACGTAGCCAAGGTAGGGCTCACAGTGCTCTTTCCCCCTCGCCACCAAATTGCCTGCTGGTTACGCCGAGTTCTCCGAGGCTCTAGGCATGTGACCAAGAGTTGAAGGCAATAGGATCGTCACGTCCTGAGTCTCTGTGCCTGTACGATGGGTTCCGATCTTCAGGGAGCAGTCCACACTCGTTCCCACTCCCAAGACTTGTTCAGTATCCATCTGGCTCCTTCCCACCCACAGAGGGCGTGTACGGTGTAGTGCACCGGTTTTATTATCGAGGTTTGCTCCTCTAGATCCGTTGTGTTTAGCCTGAGGATTCGCACCCTCAGTTACCAGGACTACCTCGAGGAGGGTGTGGCTCTTCACCACGCACAACGATCTTGGGGTATGAGAGGTTTTGCTAGGCCAAGAGACTAACACCGCAATGGTCGCTCCTTTCATGAACAGAATTCACTAGGCCTAGGGTGAAGCAAGGGGGGAAACCCACTACCCACAACACCAGCACATCATACCCCCTGTCTGTAGACTTTGCCCCTCCCTAAACAGAGTGAAAATGTGAGAGCAGCGCTGGAAAGAATTGGATGACCACATTGCGTGACGATCAGGTGTTCAAGTGTTTGTTGACGGCCATGTGCTTTTGGAGTGGAGGCCATCGACCGGATGATGAGTACTGACTACTTCTCCCTCTGATACGGTCTAAGATTCAAAACCCTAAGGATGTGCATGGGAAGGCTAGCGAAGCTCCTGACGGGTTGGAAAGCAAGTACTACAGCTCCCACAGCCCGGATTTGAATGTCCTTGGTACGAAGCGGCTGAAGGGGCCCAAGTTCCGCAGTGGTTAAGAACCAAAAAAAAAGCGGGGCGGGCCTTTATGAATCAGTATGATAAAAAGCGTGCTTCTCTATTTTAGTAAACTGTTACTAGGTTTCGGGATTGAAACCTGAAAGCGTCACGTTCCAGTCTACACAGTTGTAAAATAGGACATGGTTGCTCTTGTGTTACGGAAGGCGAAGGCAGAGGAAACGGTAGCTGGTCCCCACCAATCCTCATACAGTCACTCTCTAGTATAGTGAAATTGTTATGTCCTCACTTGAATATGCATTACATATATACTATGCGAAACAAGTTGTTCCAAAACTAGGAAGCTTACGAGCAATATCCGCCATCTGGGCCGGATATATATGTGTTTTTGTCCACTGGGAATACGGTACCGTAAATTAAATTCCCGCGTTACCAGGAACGATGCAAGCACATGTAATGTTTGGTACTAGTTCTAGAAAACTTAACAGTGTATCGACTACTTTTTTCTTTTTTTCTTTAAAAAAATCTGTACCAGTATCCGTCACATCGTGTCTTTCGGAAACATTTTTGGGTTGTTTCAACGACTGTGTAATACGGTTAGGCTATTGTTAACTGCAGGAATGTGTTTCTTTTATTAATAACGTGTAAGTAAACTTGAATAAATATGGTAAGATTTTCCCCCGCCATCACAAAATAAAGACTGCTGTAATCCTTGACCTCTCTTTCACGTGACCTCATCTACATACAGTACCATTCCAGCCCTGTCCCGTTTATTTGTTATATGGTCCTCGAAATCGACATTTTACCACAAAAGATAGCCCGGATTCTTTAACCAATAACGATAGGTATGTATGTCCTTCATCCGGCGGCGAGATGTCACAACCTTTTCTGTTCAGCCACGCGCTCATCAACAGACAGCGATTTTGATAGAATTTCGGTTCTTGCCTTCAGGGAAGTACCCAGTTTTTATTTTATTTAGTTTTTATGTGTCCTATCTAGCCTTCACTTTCTTTCCTTTCCTGACGAAGGCCTTGTGGCCGTAACGTAGACTATTTTCTTTGTCTTTTGTCCTCGTAAGACGAATCACCTTTTTTCGATTTTTTTTTTTTCAAACCCATACCATGTCTCTCCAACATGCCACCACTCATTTCACTCCATACATTCCAACGTAGCTGTGATATCTGCACCTTTCGGTCGACACATCCGACTTCTGCACGGCATTTTTTAGGACCGGGTTTGCCTTCCCATTGCGATCCGTACTCGCTCAGCCAGCCTGCACAGCTGCAGACTGTTTCCAGGACCACCACATTCGTTCACTTTTGTTCAGGTTCTTTCTTCGGCCACGGATTCACGACCCAGTTTCACTCATTACCCCCCTATTCGTGGGTGTAATTCATTCTCCTACTCCCTGCAGTATCTTCTAGTTTGAAACATTGAGCAAGATCTGCCACTAACCCGATGAGCTGGTTATAACGATCTGGAGAAACCTAGCATGGAGAAGAATTATGTTTGATTACTTAACGACCATTCCCCCTTTCCCCGGTAACGCATGCTAGTAACTACAAGCCAGATTTACTGTCATTAGATTTCACATTTGTCATACGCCTGTAGTCATTTCTAGACATAGTGACTCTGTTTTCTAACACTCCGCTGGAGCAACGTTCACGAATTAGTGACGTCAGATTTGAGAACGAAGAAATTTTCGCTCCTTCAGCTCGGCTATGCCTGCATGATTGATCTGAACCGCTGCTTTGGACGTAACGGCTCCTAAAGCTAGGGATATATACCAAGTGGCGAAGTCCGAAAATCTGGAAAAACATTAACAGTTTTCCGTCATTAGATGATGCATATGTGGAGGTAATCGGAAAAAAGTCACAGAAAAAAATGTTACACTTTATGTGAAAAAGACAAGATTTTTTTTCAATTTCTTAAAGCAAAGGAGGTAATGAAACTAAAACCTTAAAGTCACGATGGTGATAACTTTTTTTTTAAAAATCTTATTTTACACAGCACAGTTTATGTAGTCTGCTTTGTGTTTTGTAAAGTGTATATTACATTATTTAAACAAGAAATCAAATAATTTAAAATAATTTAAACCAGTTAAAGGTTAAAACAATTATCCCATACTTCAGCTGAGATCATATGTCAGTCACCAACGAGGGGCCTATGACCAGATGTCAATTGTCGTAACAAGCCACAAGCGAAGAGGAGGAAGGTCTATAGAAGCCCTCAAACACTTTTCAGCAGCAGCAAACAAGAAACTACACAGAACAAGAAGCGTCAGCAGGAGAGCAAGACTGCCCCAAGTACTCGTGCTGAGACCGGTCTTCCTCCAACTCTAGACACGACGACGGAGTTAGCTGCGACGTGTGTCGACACCTCTGAGAGGCTGAGGGGCCCGCCTCCTTGCGAGACAGAGGAGAGGGCAGATGCAGGCGTCCCTGGCCTAGATGATGTAGATCCAGAGGATGAGGAAACGATGAGATTGCTACACTACCTGGAGAAGATGAGGAGATGGTTGGAAAGAAGAGAGAAAATGGCAGCTGCAAACGTCCGCGGCCTAGACCCTGAGCGTGAGAGGGTGAAGAGACTGATACAGGGGATAGAACAGACGCTGGAAAGGAAAGACAAAAGAAAACAGGAGCTTAGATCCATGTTGCCTCCACCACACGTACCAGACTCGTCAGAAGAAACCCTATCTACCACAGAGATGCTGCACCAAACACCATTGACACCACCACACGATACCGAGATGACAGCCAACCCACCTGCAAGCACTATGAAAGAACTGATAGAGACAGCTCCTCAGCACAGACAGGTACAAGAGGAAGGTATCGCAGAGATCAATATAGATGCACTTCAAAGAATTGACGACGGAGACGAGTTCCTTAGGCTCGATCTACAAGAAGCGATAATAGAAGTAGCCCCAGAAGTGCTGAACATCGAAAACACTGAGAAGCAAGCTACCATTCCTGGTCCTAAGGAAACAACAGCCGACAACTCAAGGGCCCAGAAGCAAGACATAACACCTTATAACAAAGAACAGGAACAAGATTCGAACCAAGCCTGTAGAAGGAAACAAAGACCAAACACTAACAAGACAAACAACTCAGAAACGATACAGGAGAAGATAGTAAAGATCACTCAGACTTCAGGAAGTGAGGCCTCACTCAGGGCCCTCCCCGACAACAAAGTTATCAACATCCTCGAGGTGCTAACTGGAAGGAGAGGTATCGCCAAAGTAGGGAGGCACGAAAAGGGAGTCGTGCTTTCACTCAACAAAACAGACAAAACCACCTCGCTGATGATCGAACTGGAATCCGGTCCAAAAGAAGTCCAGTTGCCCCACCAAATAAAAGTGGTGGTGGAGAAGTACATAACAACAAAGAAGTTGGTCATCAGAGGGGTGGATACCAGTTGTCCCGAAGCCGAGGTCCACAGACGCCTTCAGGATGAAAACGCAAATCTAAAAATCACGCAGGTCGAAAGACTAAAAACCTGGGCCAAGAAAGATACCAATCTAATGATAGTTACGGTAGAAGGATCGACAAGACCCGAGAGACTGACGTTCGAAACAACAACCAAAAAGACAGAAGCCTATATCCCTCCGGTGATGCAGTGCTCCAACTGCCAGCAGTTCTCGCACACAAAGAAAACGTGCAGGAGAGATGCACTCTGTCGATATTGTGTGGGTGGCCACCTATACCGCGATTGTCCCAAGGCGAAGGAGGACAACAACTACAAAGCAATAAACTCAAACCGCACCTGTGCAAACTGCCTCGGAAACCATGGGGCTAGATACCGAGGCTGCCCGATGTTTCAGGAAACCAAGAACATCTTAAAGGAAGCGGTTTCCAAAAACATCCCCTTCAAGGAGGCTAAACACAGAGTGGCTGCAGATATTGCAGAAAAACAACGCACGATAGACAGACGACAGTTACACAAGCTGACCGCTGAAGTCAGAGAAATGAAAATGAAGCTGCGAATCGAAAGCAACAGCAAGCAGGCCCCCGAAGAACCAACCGACAGTGGAGAAGATGCAATAGGTATACAGAACATAGAACACAGGATGGAAGAAATGAAAAGAATCCAGCAGCAAGTAGAAGCAGATGTCACGAGGCTGACAGAGCTGACAGAAGAAAACACAAAGATACTCAAAAGAATAGAAGCAGAAAGAATAGCCATTGAGAAAATATCATCAAACGGCACGCAAGAAACTAAAACGAACAACCAAGCAGTAAAAGAAATCATCCAAGAAACGCTAGAACAGCTAATACCAACGATAATTGAAAAAAGCACTGTCACAGATACAGGAGAGCAAGAAGACCAAAGCAGCCGAAACTAGGAGAGTAGAAAAGCACAAAACCAAACAAGCCAGATAGTGAAGCAGGACATAAAAAACACCATGAACGCGACACGGCACCACAAATGGACAAAGAGGCATCCAGACAGCCAGCTAGTGGTCCTTTTCAGGACCAATCACCTCCAGGACTACGAACGACATACCAATGAAGACGATAACACCCTATATACCCCAATATAACCGTTTATAACCCTTCAATGGGTTTTGGTTGAACAGGGTATCACAGCCAAATAATCAGACGCAAGGAAAAAAAAAAAAAAGACATCGGAATACAGATTAGCCCCACAAATCGCCAGCGTATTTGCTAATCGCTGATAAAGGCCAGGGTGCGTAACAGATAAAAGATTACTTGTCTGGGTGACACGTTTTGGACATACACTGATGACCTAATCGCTTCTTGTCCGACTTGTTATGACAAGATTTCTTTAGATAGTAATAAACTGTTACATATAAAACACATTGTCGTATGAGGTTACAGATGGTGAGTTCGCCTGCCAGGGATCGGATATGTTCATACCATATACGGGAATGGTGACTGTTGCGTGCATATTTTGACGCACATATTACAAAAATACGATATGGCTATTTAATATGGAAAATATGTATTTGCATTCATTTGTGTATGAAAATGCTTCCTCTGGTAAAGCTAGATAATTCATGATTGATTTACACTTTTGATTATATGAGTGATCTTTCTTGATATTGATTCGGCGCATGGATATTGTATTCATGTCCGTTCTTATTTGTTCGGGCCAGAAAATATATTAATTTTGCTTGTTATGTTTATGGCCTGAATTCATGTGTACTACTTGTCTAGTGCAAGTAGATTCAGTCGTATATTGTATACCTTTGTATGTTCAGGTCGGACTATATTCTTTCTGCCAGAATCTAGCGCAGGTTTTCGTAGTCCTACTGGGTTGTGAAGAGTTCCGATAATGTCGCCAAGAAATGGCTGAGTGTTTTTTTCCAGGGCTGGCACTGTTTAAGATTTAACAGTGATTCATAGATGTTTTTCTAGGAGAAGTTTATGTCTCTGCAAGAGTCTATTTGTCAGAGATCCTCCTCATATGTGTGATTCGGACTCCAGTTATGCCAGACCCTATTCTTGATGATCTCGAGTCGATTAGACCTAGATGGAACATTGTGCTTCGTATCGCTAGGGTCGTGTTTTGTATCGACGAAGATGACAGGCTTTCCTACAGCAGTTATGTCTACGTGAATTAACTTGATTACTGTAGAGCTGTATGGAAAACTTTATGAAATTATTTATATGCACATTATAAATTAACTTTGGCTTATATCTACCTTCCTACGAGTGAGTGAGCGACAACTCAGGAAGGCGGCCATGTTATATTCCTGTCATCATATTTTTTGATCACTGTCAAGAGAACAGATTATGTATCCTACTATCGGGCAGTGGTATCGAGATCTTGTTATGAGGTGAAAACCCACTATCGTGGTTTATGATTATTATACAAACATTGGACATATTTCAGCTTAAGAACTTAGCCATGAAATGAAGGTTCGGCCAATGACTTTTGTATGTTTACCGATCCTCATTGACGCGTTCAGTCAGTAGAGGATACGGCGATTAGTTACCAGAACAGTGAATACTACCTTGGGTTGAATGATATTTCACTACTACATGAATGTATCATCCACGATTCAAATAACCAATGAATTTTTGTCAACATATATCCATGACTGTATCCGTGCTGTCCAAGTGTGCGTCCATATTAAAGTCAGTGAAACGTCAACTGTAGTTCCAGTCATCCTTGACTTACACCTGTGATCGGAGTGAGTGTGCTGTAAAACTGTCGAACTATCCTCCATTCGCGTCTATTACCATTGATGTTTACACTCACCCATTACATCAGAAAAGGCACTTCACAGTACACCTTGTCAAGGCACCAACAGGAACGAATCCTTTACCGTTGGAATAACGTTTACATTACTTTACAGAAGTGGTAGATAAACTAGATCTTTACAACAAAAAGAAGAAACAACAGATACTCTACAGTGGTGAACCAGATTCCTGGGGTTATGATAACCAGACCATCCCTGACGCCACATACGACACGCATGAACACCAGTGTACAAGTTACAACGGGGCAGTCGATGTCAGCTTGACCTGTATTACCGATCGGATGCTGTATCTAGGTCAGCGCTTGTTGACAGTTTTTTCGCTGTACAGACGGTATTACACAGGACAGTTGTATCAAGTGTATAAAATATCTGGAACAGTACTGTTGACATTTCTGATCGCACAGAAGAAAGAAGTGATTGTTGATCCTGTACAAAAGAATCACAGTGTTGTTGAACATAAAGTGCATATTTCATCGTTGGATCTTCATATGCTCAAAAAAATTGAACATTGTAATAGTGTAGAAAACAAATCTATTATTTAATTGTTCATTAAAAGTGGCAGGTTATTGTTACAACACTATACCAGCATCACATTCTATCCACATTACATTCTATTAAGTATAAGATATGTATGCATTTATGCTATTAAGTTTTACATGTATTTATGTTTATATGTTATTTGTTGTGTGTTAAGTTAGTTTGTATTCTGCGGGTCTGGATGGGAGGTGACTAGAACAGGAAATACCAAGTGACATTGGTCTTGCTCTAGCGGTCTATAGGGAGCAAAATTCTTAATTGAAATTGGCATGCAACATTGTTTGCAAATATTTGTTAGTTGTGAAGACTGTATTCTTGTTGTTTTTGTAATATTTCTATGTTCTTTAGTTTTGTTTGATTTGTTTGTATAATTGTAGGTCTCATCTTTCCTTTCTTTTCAGTTCTTTACACCCTTATGTTTATACACTGTTACGTTATTTGTCTTGTTGATTTCATTGCGGTTATCATCACAGATTCTGTGATCATTTGTTTTTTGATTTTTTCCATTTGATTTAATTTGATTCCCGCAATTGTTTTCATATTGTCTTTTCTTGTTTGTCCTTGTTAATGTCTTTGGTTGACAAATAATATATAAGGTATATTTGAATATATTTATATTATAGTACAGAGCAGTACTTAATTACTATCATTGGTGTACAAGGAATTATAAAGTAGTTGGGATAGAAAATATTATTTTCCACAGGTACTCAAGTGATCATTGATTACATTAAGGAAGTATACTGTCTCCCACAGTGTTTGGGATATACAGATATTGTTTTCCACAGGTACTCAAGTAACAATACAAGTTTTTCACTAAGACTAAGTCTATAGTATAGACTTGTCTCCCATTAAAGTGGGATAGAGTAATTTATTTACTTTTTCAGGTGTCTGATTTATTAAGACAAGATGTCTACATTAGATTACTTTATTGCACAAGGGAAATCCCTTGATAAGACTGGGAAAGATTTAGAAGAATGGGCTGTTGCTCAATATGACAAAGCATTAGCTGCTGAAGAGAGAAAAGCTGCTGCTGCTGAAGAGAGAAAAGCCCTGGCTGAAGAGAAAAGATTAGAAAGAGAAGCTGCTGCTGCTGAACAAAAGAAATTGCAGATGCAGGTGGAGGAAAGGAGATTTGTGGCAGAACAGAAAAAATTAGAAGCTGCTGCTGCTGCAGAACAGAAAAAATTAGATAGAGAAGCTGAAGAGAGAAAAGCAATAAGAGAACATGAGTTTGAATTAGAGAAATTGAAATTGACAAGTATGAGTAATATTAATCAGGCATCAGGTGGTAATGGTAAACCCTTTAATTATAAGGTTAAGGTGCCAGCGTTCAACTCTGCCAGTGATGATATAACATTCTGGCTTGATAGATTTGAACGTGCTTGTCGAGCTCATAATGTTGACAAATCACAGTATGTGAATCAGTTGTCTGAAAATCTAAAAGGGGAGTCTCTGACTAAATTATGTTTGGTTGAAGAGGCCGACAAGGATAATTATGATGCTATTAGGGCAGCTTTGATAAAGCGATATCAGCTGTCAGAAGAAGGTTATCGTCTTTTGTTTAAAACAATGAGACCTGAGGTAGGTTTAGAATTCTCAGATTTCATTTCAAAAGCACGACTTACACTCTCACGATGGATTGAATTATCCAAAATAGAGAAAACATTTGATGGTCTTATGGATTTATTGCTAAGAGACAAGGTCATGTCTTCGGTAAATAAACCATTCCTAGAGTTTTTACATGAGCGTAAACCTAGTACATTAAAACAAATGGAAGAATATTGTGACCAGTATGCCACGGCACACCCTGACAAGATTCTTAGTAACACTAACATTAAAGAGGGTATGCCAGTTGCTTCAGCAACAGAATATAATCATAATTACTCACACAAATTCCAAGGAGCTCAAAATAAATTTGATAAAAAGGTTAATTGGAATAAGTATCAAAACCAAGGTAACCACTCAAATCAGGGTTCTTCTTCGAAGAACTGGAATCGGGCTGACAGTCCTCGATACGCGAGGGGTGCCCATAATTTTAGAAATTTCCGAAAAGGGAGTAACCATAGGAACTACCCAAGTTCTTCATGGAAACAACAAAACCAACATTACAGGGATACTCATTATAATGAACATGATGATTATGATCATGAATATTGTGATTCAAACCCAAATAGGGGTTATAACAGAGGTAATAATAATTATAGAGGCAATTATAACCGAGGTAGATCACAACACAAAAGACATGGTAAATCTCATTACCAGGCTAACTCTGCACAACAAGAGTTCCATGAGGCCGGTAGTCAGAATAATGATAAAAAAGACTCTAATAATGTAGGATGTTCTGCTTTCGATTTTGACAGAGCATTTCAGTGTTCCCAATGCAAAACATTATTCGAGCCAACCACAGTTTCGACTTTAAGCTGTGGTCATCCTCTTCCTGCTCTTCCTGCGTCAGTCGCGCATGATGGAAGAGGTGCTCTTGTCTTGAATAAACGTCTAGTAGATGGTACTCCGGTCTCAATTCTTTTCGATTCCGGGTGCACAACCATTGGAGTGCAGCAGTCACTTATAGATCCTTCTCGAGCCACTGGCAAGATAATCAAATGCATAACATTTGGTGGCACATTGGAGAAGTACTCCACTGCCATTATCAATATTGCTACGCCTTTCTTTACAGGAGATGTGCACGCATGTCTTCTGCCGAACCCGATCGCTGATCTTATCGTCGGTCGCATTCATGGTGCGAAAGAATGCACTCCGCAACAAATTGCCGAGTGGGAAAGTGATAATATGCATACTGCAAATGCTGTAGTCACTAGAGCTCAAGCTCTAAACATGCCGCAATCTTCGCCTTCTGGAGATAATGATGACCAGAACCAAGGTGATCTCTTGGAGATTTCGCATGTTTCTTTTATAAAACAGCAGGAAGATGATCCTACTCTAAAGAAATTCTTTACTCTAGCAAAAGAAGGTGATCCGAATAAGGACACGAATCGTAAATCTTGGATTACGATGAGGAATGGCGTACTTGTACGTATGGTACAAGACTCCGCTAAATCCATTCATTCTCAAATTCTTGTGCCCAAAAATATGAGAGTTAAAATCTTACAGCACGCTCATGATTCTCAGTGTGCTGGACATATGGGTTTTTCCCGTACTAAATCTAGAGTTCTTGCATCTTTCTTTTGGCCTGCTGTGAATAAGGACATACGAATCTATTGTCGATCTTGTAAAGTATGTCAAGAGGTTAAATCCAGAGGTCCACCCCATGCTGCACCTATTCAGGCTGCAGACATTCCCATTCGACCATTTCAAAAAATGGCGATAGACATCATTGGTCCATTTAAGATAAAGTCTGCTAGAGGACACCAATTTATTTTGACGTGTGTGGATATGTGCACACGTTGGCCAGAGGCTGTTCCTCTAAAGAGCATAACTACTGCTGATATTGCAGATGCACTTTGGTTAATATTTTCTCGTCTGGGATTCCCAGCAGAAATATTATCAGACCATGGTACCCAACTCATATCGGATACCATGTCTCAAGTGATGTCGACTCTAAAGATAGAGAGATCTCTGAGTAGTATTTATCATTCTATGTCCAATGGGATGGTAGAACGTCTAAATAGAACTCTGAAAAACCTACTAGGTAAGATAACTGAGGATCATCCTCAGGATTGGGACAGAGTTTTACCCGCGGCTCTCTTTGCATATAGAGAGGTCGCCAACGAACATACAGGATTTTCTCCTTTTGAACTTGTCTTCGGCGCGAAACCGCGAGGTCCGATGTCCTTACTTCATGATCTCATAACTGCTGATAATATTGTCGATGACACAAAATCCTCTTACGAATATGTCATTGCACTTAGACATAAGATTATCGAAGCATGCAAATTGGCAACTGCTTCTTCTGAATTTGCGAAACAGAAGGCAAGGCAATTTTCCAATAAGACCAGACGCTTGCGACAACTTTGTCCAGGTGACAAAGTATTGGTCCTGCTACCTTGTAGAGAAAACAGACTTCTTATTTCTTGGAAAGGTCCGTACGATATAATATCAAAAGTTTCAGATGTTGACTATATCGTCGATATTGACGGGAAGCATAAAACCTTCCACATCAACATGCTCACGGAATTCCATGAACGGCATGATTATTTACAACCTGTTTTCCAGGCATCGGACGATTTTCCAGTCCAACATGGACATTACTCATCACTGTCAGTAATACAGGATGAGGAAACGAGTTTCTCGGATGTAAATCTACCTTTTCCAATGATTCCGCTTCATTCTAATGAGTCATGGAAAGATGTTGCGATTTCTCCTGAATTATCTCCAGGAGAGCAGAAACAAGTTTCTACTATGTTAGAACAATTTCAGGATGTCCTTACTGACATTCCTGGTCAAACTAATGTCATTGAACACGACATTATTCTTACTGACCATAATCCTATAAGGGTCAGACCGTATCCTATCCCGATACATTTTCAAGCACAGGTAGAGAAAGAGTTGGATGAGATGATAGAGTTAAAAATTATTGAACAATCCACATCAGCATATTCTTCACCGATGGTTATCGTGCGAAAAAAAGACAACAACATACGTCTCTGCGTTGATTATCGCAAATTGAACCAAGTGACGAAATTTGATGCTGAACCTATGCCTTTACTTGAAGAGCTACTTACAAGACTATCGAATTCTCATTTCTTTACTAAACTCGATTTGTCTAAGGGATATTGGCAAGTTCCATTATCCGAACACGCCAAACCGTTTACTGCTTTTCCGACACCTAGGGGTCTATTCCAATGGAATTTCATGCCTTTCGGCCTAATGAACGCCCCTGCAACATTCGTACGCATGATGCGTCGAATCCTATCTCATCTCTCAGATGTCATTGCATATCTTGATGACATCTGTCTTTTCAGTGATACTTGGAACGATCACTATAATGGGATAAATGAACTATTGTCTATCTTACGCGAGCATAACCTGACAGCGAAACATTCGAAAGCATGTATTGGTTTTAGCGAAATATCTTTCTTAGGTCACCGTGTTGGTCATGGGTTCCTAAAAACAGAAGACCATAATACAAGTAAGATACTTAACATTTCTATTCCTAAGACTAAAAAGCAAGTGCGAAGTCTCTTAGGTCTAATACAATTTTATGGACGATTCATTCCGAATCTGTCCTCCATTATGTCACCTCTTTCTTCCTTGCTAAAGAAAGGGTCTCCTAATGTAGTCCATTGGACTCAAGAATGTCAATCCTCTTTGGATAAGGTTAAAACTATGTTTTCTACTTCACCTATCCTAGTATTGCCTTCTAAGGATCATCATCATCATCAGTTGCCATCTCCACAACGGAGGTTGGCTGTAATGGATCTCCAACGTCTTCTGTCTCTTGTCTTGGTGGTACACTCTGATAGACTCTTTCCCGTCCATCTCTTGATGTTATCTTCCCACTTATAGCGCTGTCTTCCCCTTGCACGTTTACCTTCAACTCTCCCTTCTGTTATGGTCTTCTGCAAGGTGTTATGCCTTTTTATGTGGCCAAAGTATTTTAGCTGCCGAACTTTGACCTCTCTCATTAGTTCTCTTTTCATACCTAGATTTTCTAGGACCTCCTTATTTGTTTTCATCTCTTTCCATGAGATACGCCCCATTCTTCTATATATCCACATTTCAAGAGCCTCAATTCTTTCTTCCAAATGCTTATTCATCGTCCATGTTTCTGCACCATACAGAAATGCAGAATATATATAACACTATTCTAAGGATAAGACATTTATTCTTCGTAGTGACGCTTCATCCACAGGGATTGGAGCAGCACTAATGCAAGAGTACTCTGGAACTCTGCATCCTGTGATGTATATTTCTCGAAAATTAAATGCTGCAAAGAAGAATTACTCGGTCCTAGACCGTGAATTATTGGCTATGGTTTGGTCAATCCTTAAACTTCAAAGATTTCTTCTTGGCGCGCATTTCATTGTGGAAACTGACCAGAAAGCTCTTACGGCTATTCAGAGTAAAAATCTGAAGAGGGCGAGATCAACGCGATACGCGATTGCTCTGCAGCCGTTTCATTTTTCGGTGCGAGCTATCCGTGGGTCAGAAAATGTGATGGCAGATATTTTGTCTAGATGCCCACATGATTCATAACTGTTAAATTATATGCCTAACTTTGCTACAGTTGTTCCTATGTTGAAATGTGTACACATATGGAATATATCATATATTGATTGTAACACTACTTAGCGGTTCATTGATGTTTATTCACCGCTGTTCTTTCAATGTTTTTTCGTCTTTGATGATCAAGATGTTAAGATATCTAAGATGAAATTTATGTATAAACTGATGTAGAAAGTGTGGCATTGCCAGTATTGTAGTATGCGTTGGTGACACCTCTCTGGAAATATTTATACTTAGAGAAATACTTTCTCTAAGTTCATGAAATATATTCTCAATGCTTATCATCTGCGCATTGTTATTGGTGCGTTTTGAGCCTATTGTATGTTGCTCCTAGATGTATTTAAAAAAAAAATGTACCATTTTTTTCCCCGAGGGGTGTGGTAATCTGTTGCGTGCATATTTTGACGCACATATTACAAAAATACGATATGGCTATTTAATATGGAAAATATATATTTGCATTCATTTGTGTATGAAAATGCTTCCTCTGGTAAAGCTAGATAATTCATGATTGATTTACACTTTTGATTATATGAGTGATCTTTCTTGATATTGATTCGGCGCATGGATATTGTATTCATGTCCGTTCTTATTTGTTCGGGCCAGAAAATATATTAATTTTGCTTGTTATGTTTATGACCTGAATTCATGTGTACTACTTGTCTAGTGCAAGTAGATTCAGTCGTATATTGTATACCTTTGTATGTTCAGGTCGGACTATATTCTTTCTGCCAGAATCTAGCGCAGGTTTTCGTAGTCCTACTGGGTTGTGAAGAGTTCCGATAATGTCGCCAAGAAATGGCTGGGTGTTTTTTTCCAGGGCTGGCACTGTTTACGATTTAACAGTGATTCATAGATGTTTTTCTAGGAGAAGTTTATGTCTCTGCAAGAGTCTATTTGTCAGAGATCCTCCTCATATGTGTGATTCGGACTCCAATTATGCCAGACCCTATTCTTGATGATCTCGAGTCGATTAGACCTAGATGGAACATTGTGCTTCGTATCGCTAGGGTCGTGTTTTGTATCGACGAAGATGACAGGCTTTCCTACAGCAGTTATGTCTACGTGAATTAACTTGATTACTGTAGAGCTGTATGGAAAACTTTATGAAATTATTTATATGCACATTATAAATTAACTTTGGCTTATATCTACCTTCCTACGAGTGAGTGAGCGACAACTCAGGAAGGCGGCCATGTTATATTCCTGTCATCATATTTTTTGATCACTGTCAAGAGAACAGATTATGTATCCTACTATCGGGCAGTGGTATCGAGATCTTGTTATGAGGTGAAAACCCACTATCGTGGTTTATGATTATTATACAAACATTGGACATATTTCAGCTTAAGAACTTAGCCATGAAATGAAGGTTCGGCCAATGACTTTTGTATGTTTACCGATCCTCATTGACGCGTTCAGTCAGTAGAGGATACGGCGATTAGTTACCAGAACAGTGAATACTACCTTGGGTTGAATGATATTTCACTACTACATGAATGTATCATCCACGATTCAAATAACCAATGAATTTTTGTCAACATATATCCATGACTGTATCCGTGCTGTCCAAGTGTGCGTCCATATTAAAGTCAGTGAAACGTCAACTGTAGTTCCAGTCATCCTTGACTTACACCTGTGATCGGAGTGAGTGTGCTGTAAAACTGTCGAACTATCCTCCATTCGCGTCTATTACCATTGATGTTTACACTCACCCATTACATCAGAAAAGGCACTTCACAGTACACCTTGTCAAGGCACCAACAGGAACGAATCCTTTACCGTTGGAATAACGTTTACATTACTTTACAGAAGTGGTCGATAAACTAGATCTTTACAACAAAAAGAAGAAACAACAGATACTCTACAGTGACATCTGCCTTACGTTCAAAATTGTTCCTTGTCTGGAATATATTGAAATCACCCCCCTCCCCCCCCCCCCCCCCAACATTTTTGTTTGAAAAGATTGATGCTTTCTTAGCTTCGTTACAAACAGATGCGGGGGCAGGACAGGAGTGTAACCTGATACGCTTCAGTGTTAAGACACTGTGAGATTCACGCTTGCCAAGACACAACCAGACTTGCTAGAAGTTAGAATTCAGAATTTCCATTTATCAGACCGGACTTTGTGGAACAATCTTGAAGGACATACATAACCCAGGAAACCCATTTTAATAAGGAAGGCTGAGGAAACTGAAACACACGGAGTCATAGAGGGAATTATCTTATAAAAGTAACGACCCCAGTACATGTGTAAGAGGCCTAATCAAGTGCCTTAACTTCATTCATCTGAGCAAAAAGTCTGTGAGCCAGGATTGGCGTAAGTTGTCATTTTTAGATTCTATATTTTTCATTACTAACATGTGAACTAATATGTATATATTGCCATGTGAATATTAATATGTGAAAATCGCTAGTGGATGTCCAAGTCATTTGAGGCTGGCAACCTCAGCGTATAGAATGATGATTTCATGAACCACCACTGCAAGGGCTGGTGACTGCTTTACTGCTAGAGAGCTAAAAAGCATAAGTAAGTCCCAAGTTCCATATGGAGCAGGGTGGGAAAAGGAAAGAAATGATATACATTCTAATTATAATACTTACAGTTTCAAACCAGTGTAAATGTCTATGTAAACATATTCACTTTAAATTAATGGAAGTTTCAAACTTTTAAATCAGTGTAAATGTAAATGAAAACAGATTCAGTTTATATTGTGAACACTTTTCAAACAGTGGAGATGTAAATGTAAACATATTCTATCTGTCCTATTAACCTTTCATTTAAATGTAAAATAAGGATAACGCTCTCAATTTAAATGTAACGAAAGTTTCTCTTGAGGGATTAAGTTTAATTCTCATTGAGGGTAAATTCTGAGATAGACGGGATGGTAGAATAGGAGAAAGGGGACACATAAGTATGTGTCGGAAAACGCAATACTCAAGAGAGCGTTTTGTTTCTATTCTTTTACCATAGTTGGTGGTGGTACCAGTGAAGGTACAAATCTCTGGAACAAAGTGAGGGTATAAGTGGACTGACGTAGAAACGCGGAACCAGCTTAGCAGTTACTTCTTGATTGTACTTGAAACGTGCTGCACCTGTAATCTTGACCAGAGACGTGAGAACTACAGTGACCTATCTGCACAGAACCGAAAAAAGACAGCGGGAACAGAAACTACTTTTTTTTTTTTCGTACGCCCGCTAATACTCGAGGCGAAATCTCAGGTTATTATTAATGTCTAACCTGACATTGATTTTTACGTGAGTATCCTATTTTCTTGTACAGACACAAGTGTCCCTCGCCATTCAGGCAGATACTCGCCGTTTTCGGAGGTACCCATTAGAGCTGGGTCGGCTCAGGAGCCGCCAGTCCCTGGTCGACGACACTCCTTCAAATGTCCTCGCCAGGTCTCGAGTTAATCCAGTCCAAATCCCGGTCGACGAAAAATCCTCAAATGCCGTCGCCCGGGTTTGATCCTGAATCACCCGGTCGCCAGAGCGGTATTGTAACCACTACGCTAGCGCGGCTCCCACAGAAACTACTATTGTCAGTTAAGTGAAACGTATAATCTGCCAAAGGGAACTTTTTTCATAAAACCTTCTATCCTTCAATGATGAACATTTTCTTTTAAAGACTATTCAATTTTTTAAACTGTTAAAACTAAAGTGATTATTAAATTTTGTTATTTGTAATTATACAAATTTAACTTCGATTTAATCATTTTAAATGTACTGCTTGTTTGTCTCAGTCATATTACTAAACACACTCTAAACAGAGCTATGCCAGAATAGTAAGAAGTTCACTGAGTAAATCAGAAGTGGATGCTTAACGAGCTGAAACTAATAATTGCATAATGCTTCATAAAAGTTGTCAGCAGATCATATAATTGTCGTGCTCAGCCAATGCAGCATTGTTTTCTCTTTTCTGAATATCTTGTGAATACTACCTCGGGATAGAAGCGTCATTACCCTTCTATCTACGACTCTGCCAAGAGTAATCTTGTGCGAAGGTAGACACCTTTGACGACCCACTTTAGATACTCTTGAGTTTTGGCCACTGTTGGACCACAACTGCAAAGCAGGGGAGGCAATACCGTCACAGAAGGCTTGACGTCAACTTGTTGAAGGCCAGCCTAAGACCATATATCACATGATTGGAAGAGTTGACGTGAACTTGTTGAAGGCATATAACCGGATGTCACACGATGGGAAGACTTGAAGTCAACTTGTTGAAGGCCTATAAACGGATGTCACATGACTGGAAGAGTTGACGTGAACTTATTGAAGGCATATAACCGAATGTCACATGATGGGAAGGCTTGACGTCAACTTGTTGAAGACCTATAACCGGATGTCACATGACTGTAAGACTTGACGTCAATTTGTTGAAGGCCTATGCTCTACTGGGAACTGAAGGGTAAATAATAAATGAACGAATTCGAAAAGTAAAGACAAAGTCACCACCAAATGATGGCGTTAAGCTTAGTGGGGAGGTATACTCAATAATTTAAAAAAAAAACTTTAGCGGTATTAAATGAACGGAGAATCATCAAATGCTGTATATATCCTTGTCGTGCTTAGATAGGTTTTAAAGTTATTTAAGAGTATAGGAGATGGTGATAATACGTGAGAAGTAAGGTGTAAGAAATATATTTTCACGAGTGAATAGTTAAGGAGAAGATCTGTCTCTGGACTGAGTAGTTCTCTATAGTCCAGCCTATCTATACGACTATATTTTGGTAGAAGACAATCTATATTGAGAAATATAAGTTTATTATACACGCACACACACACAGCTATGTGACAACAAGACACACAAACGTGAAAAAAACGATGGGTATGGGTCTGACCAACACACAAAGTTTAGTTCTGTTGTTGTTTATTATCATTAAACTTTACAACATCGAATATCTAAAAGAATCAAATAAATCAAAATTACATATATAGAGATATGACAGAATACCTATGCCCTCCCCTCCGTGAGAAGATAAGAACCCAAAAAGTTAATAACCCCAAAGGTTAAAGGTTTAGCACTAGGTTACAGTATATAGACAGTAAAGAGAACAAAATCCCTAATACGTGCTACTCCGTAAAGTAAACAATTGTTAAAGCAAAATATCTAGTTTGGTACAAGCTACCTTAACAAGAAAATATTCAATCTCTCTCTATGTCATACGTGGCCACGCTCTCTCCCTCTCTCCTTATCTAATCTTGGTGATATTTCCTGGAATGTACAGTTATCCTGAATATATGTATCGATATGGGTATGTCACAGAGGTTTTATGATCATTGAATTGCCTATATCCTCTTCTTTTTCTTTCACCCGTATCCTCTATTTTATGATCACTCTTTACCTTTTTCCTGTATTTTTCGCATCCATTCGTTTGCGAAAAATATTTTCTTCCCCATTCACAACTTTACCGTTTTTTTCTCATACTGGTAAACGCATTTATGACATAACGTATCAGTCTCTACACTAGACGGGAGAGCGTTAAAATGCATTCTATGGCATTAGGTGTCAGTGGACGAAACCGTGAACATATTCGTCTGGCCAGACATAGGAGCAGACATATGTCTACAGCCTTCCCTGCACCAGACGAAATACACCGTGAATATTCGCTTTCGCCAGACCTATAGGCGACACATTTGTCTGCATTTTCACCTGCCACAACGAGTCGAATCGGTTGAACGCTCAGTGAGGCGCGATAGCCGACATCTCCTCGGCGCAGTTTGAGACATTTGTCTGGAAATCCCAGCTGACAAGGCACTTACGGTTGGCCTGGTCCGCGCGAGGTGTGAAAACGCACGAGTGTCAGTTCATGGTAGTCTTCTAGTTACGTAAGTGTTAAAGACGGAAAGGGAAGATTATTTCGTTTTGCGAAATAAACGTTCACCTCTTTGTCTGTTTGATAGATATTAACCAGAGTTTGAAACTAGATTTTCATTTTTGCTCCTAACTTTTGCAGTAGACAGATCGCTGTGCTAGATCAAAATATATGTGTTTTGGCGAAATCTGAGTTTCTTGGCCATTTTGCCGAGCTCTAGACTACCATTAGATTGCAGTATTCTAGTTCATGGTTTAGTCTGTAGTTCTGTATGGAGGTAAATATATTATATTAAATATCTAGTATTTTGTGAAGTGTTTAAAGTGATAATCGCTTATTTCATATTTTACTAGTTAGATTTGGTGCAGAGTGCTTAATTTATATATATAGTCTGTATATATAGTCTGCGAAGCGGCAGGCGTGGGTACGCTGGCAGTCGTAGTCGCAGACCTACACACAGGCGGCTCAGGCCATATGGTCGTCTTCCACTGATCGGAGCAGCAGTGGGATTCGGCAGCCCCCTGAGTGTCTGAGCAGCCCTCTTTAGGAAAGCACTGCTCACCTCCATGGCATGAGGAAGGGGCTAGAAAAGGTGCCCTAAACATTGCCTGCTCCACCATTACCTAACCAGTTTACCGCGGTTGGTGGGTACCCTACTTCGGCGGGCGACATATAAGAAAAAGAAAGGACAGATCTTTCCCCCTCATTCTAGGCGCATGGAATGTGCGCACTCTCCTTGACAAAGACTTTAACGCAAACAGACCTGAGAGACGAACTGCCCTGATTGGGAGAGAACTAGCCAGGTACAACATTGACATAGCAGCACTGAGTGAAACTCGACTTGCAGGCGAGGGCCAACTTTGCGAAAAAAGTGCAGGTTATACATTCTTTTGGAGCGGAAGAGGAACTGAAGAAAGACGAGAAGCAGGGGTTGGATTTGCAATCAAAACAGCAATTGTCAGCAAGTTAGCGGGGCCCCCAAAGGGAATAAATGACCGACTGATAACGGCCAAGATCCCCCTGTTTTATGGAAGAAAACATGCCACCATCATTAGTGCGTATGCACCAACTATGACAAACCAGGATGACGTCAAGGATAAGTTTTACGAAGAACTACATGCAGTCATTGCATCAGTTCCTAAAGCAGATAAGCTCATCATTCGTGGTGACTTTAATGCAAGAGTAGGCTCAGATAACATCTCCTGGAATGGCACTATTGGAAGGTATGGCGTGGGTCGCTGTAACAGCAATGGACTTCTTCTCCTCCAGACTTGCGCAGAACAAGACCTCCTTATTACCAACACCATTTTTCGACTTCCTACTCGCAACAGGACCTCCTGGATAACTAAAAGCGATTCGTCAACTGTCTAGTGGAAAGGCCCCTGGCTCCGATTCAATTCCTGTTGAGGTTTATAAAGATGGCGGTGCAGTTCTGATAGAGAAATTTCACATGATCTTCCAGCAAATGTGGCAGAGTGAAACCATCCCACACGATCTCAAAGATGCGTCAATTATACATCTATATAAACGTAAAGGTAATCGCCAAGACTGTAACAATCATCGAGGCATCTCTCTTTTATCAATCGCTGGGAAGATATTCGCCAAAATCCTTTTGAATTGCCTTACGGCTCATCTTGACAAAGGTCTTTTACCTGAAAGTCAGTGTGGATTCCGGAAAGAACGTGGAACCACAGATATGGTGTTCGCTGCAAGACAGCTACAAGAAAAATGCCAAGAACAGCACTGTGACCTGTACACAGCTTTCATCGACTTGACAAAGGCGTTCGACACGGTCAGTAGTGAAGGTCTATGGAAGATCATGGCAAAATACGGCTGCCCAAAGAAATTTATCACAATAGTGCAGCAACTGCATGATGGAATGCAGGCTAGAGTTCAGGAAAACGGTGAGCTATCAGAGCCGTTCCCCGTCTCAAATGGAGTTAAACAAGGGTGCGTACTTGCACCGACTCTGTTCAGTATCATGTTTTCTGCTATGCTGACTGATGCTTTTAGAGACGGGGACACAGGAATCGACATTAGTTATCGTATTGATGGAAAATTGTTTAACCTTAGGAGGCTTCAAGCAAAAACCAAGGTCAAATCACACACCATCAGAGATCTTCTGTTTGCTGATGATTGTGCCCTCAATGCTGGCTCAGAGGCTGATCTGCAGCATAGTGTGGATAGATTCTCCGAAGCCTGCGCCAACTTTGGGCTTACCATCAACACGAAGAAAACAGAAATCATGTACCAACCAGCTCCTGGCACAGTTTATACTGAGCCAATCATCAAGGTTAATGGTGAGAAACTGAATGTTGTGAACAGATTCACATACCTTGGTAGCACACTATCCCAGAACATTGTCATTGATGATGAGGTGAACACCAGGATCTCCAAAGCCAGCAACACATTTGGCAGACTATACACCAACGTTTGGCATCGAAGTGGCATTAGTCTACAGACAAAGCTGAAGGTGTACAGAGCTGCGGTGCTTCCAGTGCTGCTATATGCATGTGAAACATGGACTGCATACAGGCGCCATGTAAAGAAGCTAAACCACTTCCATACAGTCTGTCTCAGGAAGATAATGAAAATCAAATGGCAAGACAAGATCCCGGATACCGCCGTCCTTGACAGAGCTGGTATCCCTAGTATTGATACTATTCTGATGCAGTCACAGATTCGCTGGGCAGGTCATGTAGTCCGCATGCCAGACCATCGACTGCCAAAGATACTCTTTTATGGTGAGATGCAGAAGGGTAAACGCTCCCATGGTGGCCAAAAGAAGCGCTTCAAAGACACGTTAAAGACGTCATTGAAAACCTTTGACATAAACCCAAACACATGGGAAGCTGCTGCGCAAGACCGAACTGCTTGGCGCACATCTCTTCGTAAAGGTGCAGCGGCATGCGAATCATCCAGAAGAGCAGCAGCGGAACAGCGGAGACAAGCTAGAAAGGACCGTGAAATAAAACCTTCACATGAAGCAAACATTCCCTGCCCACACTGTTCGAGATCTTTCCAGGCCCGCATCGTTCTCATCAGTCACCTTCGTACCCATAGATTAACCTAAAATTTTCCTAAATAATTGGATGAACAGAGTGGTCTTCATCACCCGTGATGGACGAACAACAGTCTGTATTATTTTCTAGTGACGTGTTTCAGTGGAAAGCAGAATAAATTAGAATTTCTAGCTTAAACAACAATGTAGCTATAATGAATTTAATTTAACTGCTAAATAATCAGACGGGAACTATTGTTCTAAACTAACTTATAAATGCTAGAAGCCTCATGAGTGTTGACGGAATACGCATGTATTCCTAATTCATGAGGATTGATGATTTTTAAATATAACTTATTGCACGGGAAGTTTTAAATGATAAGTCAAGCTGTACGCTTGCATTTTAAAAAACGTAAGTTATATTGAGTGCATAATATGTAACATATTTCATATGTGGTTTTTCTTTATTCAGTGAATACTGGGGTGACCCAAACTTTGCCGGCGTTAGTACAGAGTAAATACCTTTGAAGAACTAACCCACTTTCCTTAGAGTGACTTGGTGCAAAATTTTTACGAGCATTTTAAAGGATAAATGAAGAAACAGGCCTATCGCGCCATATTAAATTCTTCCTGAGAAAAACTCTAGTACATTTTTAGCCTGTGTGGCAAGTAACTTATTAATGTCAGTAACATTCCGACGGAGTTTGACAAGTGATGTGGTGACCGATTATAGTCCTATCCTGAAAGAACCCACCGACCTGACATTCCTTATTTCTAGAAAACTAAGCTAGTGACACTGTGCTTGCTATTAACGTTCGTACCTGGACAATTTTGTGTGACTTAAACAGACATTCGACAAATAAGCACCCCCAAGGAATCGTTCCCGAAAGCAAAGAATTCAACCCGTCTTTTTGGAACTGGGGATTTCTTGGTCAAGGCTGCCAGTGACGAGTCTGTAGGTAACTGTCCTGAAAAATAGTATTTTCCAGAAGTGGCTACCAAAGCTGTGAGTATGAGCAAATGCACGTGATCACTGCTGAATGAATAGAGTGAATGTAGGACTGAGTGATTTCTTAATTGTTGTAACTTCCTTTATGCAATTTATTGCTAACAATATTTACCCTTAGAAAAGCAGAGTATCAAGTCTGTCCATACCTTAAAAGGGGGAAACCATAGACTCAATCATATGTAACTGTAACGCTTTGATGTTATCACTTTCTTGTAACGGGACTGTGAGCTATATATCCATGGGAGGACCATACAAACGGGACTATCACTAGTGTAGCATTCCTTGATTTTTATGACTATGTGTATGTTTTTTTGATGTATTTCATATGTTGTGATGTACGTTTACTATGATAAATAAACTATACCTACATTTATTTCAGTGTGATGGTCAGTTCGTTCCCATAATATCTATATAATCATTGTTATAGTTGTTCCCACGTCTGTATGTCTAACTGTCGTCACTTAATTGTATCAAAAATCTACGACAGGGTAATATCGCTGAGCTGACCGACACAGGTAATAAAGTTTTGTTAAAGTTTATTATCATAAAGAAAACTTCACAAAATCCAATATATCAATAGCAATAGAAAATCATAGGTTACAGAAATTAACAAAATATAAACTCATAAGTGCAATCCCTTCTGCTGAGACAAGATCCCGCAAGAAAAGAAGTTAATAACCCCCAAAAAGGTCAAACGATTTGCGCTATGGTTTAGAATTTGACTATACTGTAAAGAACAGAGTTCCTAATTGATCTATCCTGAAAATAACAGTATTAGCAAACAAAAAGGAAGAAAAAACAAATGAGTACAATGATTATCCAACAGAATAATTATTCAATCCTCTTTCTCTCTGCTCTGACAAACCTGTGGCCACATTCAGTCTCGCTTACCTAGTAGTTGTTTTACCAACATCTTGAACATATCTCCATGATATAAATACAAATCCAGTGTTTGGTTTCGCCGAAATAAGCCCCAGTTACTCCAAGACTGATTAATTCTCCTAATGGGGAACGCTTACTTTGGTGCTGATAATTGGATATGTTTATGTCACATCAATTAGTCCAGGTAGAAGATTAATTACCGAGATATAGTGTTCACAGTGTAAAGCAGCTTGCGAAATAACGATAGTTAAAGAGAATGACAGGTGAGTAAATCTTTCTGGATAAATCTTCGCCACAACACTGTGGTCAGTAGTCGGGTAGTGTTAAATTTGATATTTACGCCACAGCGGGCTGAATGTAAATGAAAATGAAAAGAAATCTGGGTATGTATATGTCCAGTTATCGTTATTCTTATTTGGCAAAATGTTCTCTCTCTCTCTCTCTCTCTCTCTCTCTCTCTCTCTCTGGGTAAAACTAGAGGGCCGAACAGGTCAACCTCGAAGACCCGATATACATAAGAATGTTTTTGGTACTATTTGACTTAGACCCCTTTTTTCTCAGATTAAGGCCGCTAATAGATTTGGTTTGTGATCCATACGCAACACAGAAAATGAAATTATCTCCACGAAATACTAAATAATTCCACTTGTACAATGGGTCTAGGATTCGCGCTAGATAATACGAAAACTCTGAGGCTACTAGATAAATTGATTTTAAAGGATGGGGGTATATATATGAAATTGGTATAAATTCGCTAGCGAGTGCGAGATATCGCGCCTTAGCCCGTATTTTGAGAAAATCTGCGGTTCATTCCTGAATGAAAGCTTTATTTCACGCCTATGCCGACAACATAGACGCTGCCAACGAGCAAACCATCTTTTGATCTCGTCTGGTTCTGTAGCTAATTACGTTCCCTGGGACCACGAAGAAACGGATGAGGTCGGCAACTGTGGTTATCGCTCCTTTCTTTTCTTCATTCGCTTAAGTCCCGCTTGAGAAAATGTAACCCTCAGGTACGTCTTTTGACTTATCGCCCTTGATTCTACAAATAGACGACTCCTTCATTCTCTACGCGCGTTCTTTGTTTGATTTGTCACTATTTCAACGATTGCCCAATCGCTCGCGTGATAATTCAGTTAACGGCTCTACTCGCTGGCTATTTCCTGTCCGCTCGTGGACTAGCTAATAGGTCTGTTTGTAAATACTCGCTAGTGCCTGTAAGACATAGAGAAAAAAAGAAAATAGGCGTGGCTAAAATATGAGTTAGACAGATATCGAAGAGCATGGGTTCTGCGTTAAAAAAACCGTGAATACTAATAAGGAAGCAAAGGTGGGAAATCATGTAATCTATTTACATAACCTGTCACAGTGAGGTAATCCTGGATCGATAGTGTCACCTCGAATAGTTAATGGTAGAAAAAATCGAGATCTAGTGTTCACAGCAAAGAAAAAACAAATACTTCTGGTATTTGGACACAGCTAGTTGCAAAAAAAATTGTTACTGATGATGGTAAGTAATTGATTGGTAAATCCTATCGGCTGGCTCTGTGGTGAGTGCCGATTTTGAAACAGCACAACTTTCTGAATAAATCCAGAGCTGCGTCTGTCAAAAGTTAGATGTTGCTATTATTGCAATTACAACTCCCGTGGGCTGATAAATTGGAAAAATATATCTGGGAATTGATAGTCCAGTTAAACTTAATAGATACATGTTTTATTTGTCTTTTAGTCAGTCCTGTTCTCAACAACTTACAAATATCGTCTGTCGTCAATTTTTATTTTATTGTCGGCGCCCGTTAGTTTAGTCATAAAGTATAACAATAGTCACTTACTATAAAACACAAAATTAAATAAACGTGAATCCTATTCGGTCACTCTAGTCACGCTTAACACTTAATCAGTCAATTACCGTATCTTCTGGCAAAGAAAAGTAGTTATTTATTTCGCTAGTTTTAACGATAGAAATCACAGTGAATTATAATGGTAAACTTAACACATTAAATCACGTAAATGCTAATTTCTATTACCACAGATTAGAAATGAAACAATCCCCACGAAATGCTAATAACACACGTCCGCAATGGTTCTAGAATAACGAGCTTATATTATCCAAAATTCTGAGCGACAACTGATCAGTGAATTTAAGGAACCGTTGTTTATATACATTCATTTGCTCTCAGATCCCTAATGGTGTTAATTTCGCATGAGCGTGTGAACTAAAGAATTTGGGAAACTGTGAACCAGATAAAAGACTTCTAAGCCGGCCACCGTTTTCCTTGTCGAACGCTGTTTGCCCGACATCAAAGGCACTACCGTCGATAACGGGGTTTCTTTCAAAATCGCTCGCGTCTTGAGATGAAATGTTGCTTGGCTCAGAGATTTCTCTGTATCTGAAGATCAAAGGGTTAAGTGTTTATCTCACGTGCGTCTCTTGATGATTGGCAGACCCGCTCGCGTGAGAAACTTAGGTAAAAAAATCAGAGCTCGCTTCCTGTTATGCTGGCAGGTCACGGAAGTTGGTGATAGGTCTGTTGTTTACATCTCAAGAAACAGAGGCGTGGATAAAAGTATGAGTAATGCAGTCTGTCAAATGTTTGACTTCGCGAACGAATCATATAATTACGGCGTGTCACGGAAGATTGTCGGATACAGCAGGCTTTATTTCTATTGTACGTCACAATCCTTCATTTCTGTAAGGTGTAGAAACATGGACAATGAACAAGCAATTAGAAGAAAGAATTGAGGACCTTGAGGTGTGGATGTTTAAAATAATGTGGCAAGTCTCGCAGAAAGAGAAGAAAGCAAATAAAGAGGTCACAGAAAACATAGGAATGGAAAGAGAATTAACGAAGGAGATCAAAATTAGACAGCTAAAATATTTGAAGGCAGAGTTGAAGGCAGACGTGCGAGAGGAACAGCGCTTTAAGATAACATCAAAAGATGGACAGGAAAGAGTCTATCAGAGTGCACAATCAAGACAAGAGACAGGAAAGAGTCTATCAGAGTGCACCATCAAGACAAGAGACAGGAAAGAGTCTATCAGAGTGCAACATCAAGACAAGAGACAGAAAAGAATCTTTCAGAGTGCACCATCAAGACAAGAGACAGAAGACGTTGGAGATTCATTGCAGCCGACCTTTATTGCGGAGATGGCAGCTGATTATTATGATGTATTAAATTGACTCGCTGGTGTCGACGTCTCGTTGCCATGATCGCACGTATATAATTATTCATAACTTTTCTTTTGCCGCTAGTTTTGATAAACTTCAAAACAAAAAGTCCATGCTGTTAGTTTCAACCAATTGTTTAACACTATCCGCATTGGTTATTTTCTTGTGCTTCGAAATTCAGAAGGAGAAATTTGAACCGCTGATCAATACTGAAGTCACAATTCCAAAGAATAAATATGGAGGTCAAACTCAATCACAACAAATTGTAGATCATTTTCTTTTTATTAAAGTTCTTGTTAAACTCAAGTCATACTTGAAGCGACAATTTCATGTTCATGATTATATAAGTGAACCAAGGTTAAAAAATGGTGTTATCTCTTTGGCAGCGGTTATGCAAATCCCCGTTTTGTCCTTTTAGCTATTCCTTAAGACTATTTTTACAGGATACCTCCTGCGGTAACTTTTTTCACGAGGAAAGGTACTCACCCTTTCAGATCATCTAAAGCTTCTTTTAATATTGAAGTTTTTGTTTTACGGACATACGAGTTTTGTATAATTAAGTACTCACAATCAGTACGTTATCGTTTCACCAGAAAGGGACTGACAGGGCCACCCTCCCCCCCCCCCCTTTTTTTTCCCGAAAAGTACATTACTTGAACCTTTAGTCAAAACTACACTTTGATAGATGTAAAACTGACAGAGAGGCATGACTCTGGAGATTGAATTGTTGGGACGCGGTGTACCATGTCTTTTAGTTAGGTGCAGTAAAAGGCAGGGCAAAAACCAGAACTATTTTTTTAGTGTTGGTACATGACATTCAGTGACCTATTTACCACGTTAAACAAATACCTCTGTAAATTCGATTTTGATCGCTCTAAATTGTTATCTGTTTGAACGGCGTTAACGTAAGTATATAAACGTTCAGCAGAATATTTCGTTTTTAACTATTATAAATTTTTAACACCCCCCCCCCCCCCGAAAAATAAAAAATAAATAATAAATAAAAAAGTACACGCCAAATAAAAAAAAACACACACACACAGCTACAACAGAACATTGAGAGTGTCCTGTGGTCTGCAGTCACCATTTGAAGCAAACAACTGCTAATCCCCTACCTCCAATACACAGGTCTTACCCCAGTGAAAAAAAGGCAAACTAAACAACATTGTTACAGCAGCCATTTTGGTCCAGCCATGTGATCGTAATCAGGGAGTTTTCGCTTTTACTTGTAATGTTTTCTACCTAGTTCTCACGTTCTTTCCTTTCCATTTTAGTTCGGCTGTCCCTGGCGAAGGCCTTGTGGCCGCAGCGTACACTCTGTTGTCTTTCGTCCTAGTAAAATGTAACCCCCTTCCCCCCTTTCCACTGTACATCATCAAACACATTTTAAGCTGAAGTCAACCTTTTTTCAACGACAATAATACAGACAAAGAAAGAAGCTCAAATAACAATGCAGGCGATATCAATAAAAACAACTATAGTCACGCGTTAATCATTTATTGCACATTGTGACGATATTTGTGGGTGTCCTTTTACATTTTTTTCTTTCTCTCCTACTTTATCCATCATTTCCGACCCAGACAGAGAGGCGAGACCACCTGTGTTTCGCGGTTGGACATTATGAGCAAGGTAATAATTTGGGATGAGATCACAGATATGTTGGCAAGTCTGTGTAATAGCAACGGAAGTAATCATGCCATATACGAAAGATACGTCATGGGTTTAAATTTTAACATGATAATTTTAAACACGCGGGGAAGAATTAAAATTAATACCCCGACCCCCTAGTTCTAAGAGCAGGAATGGTTCAATCGAGAGCAGGAAAATAACAATAGCTCTGATTGGCAAGTTTGTCGGAAACCACACGCGGAAGCTTGGAAGAAGAAATGAGAATATAATCTAGCAAATTCGGAGACTAAGACAGACTGCATTACAACGTCAAAAGAGCAACTCCAGGAGACAGAGAAGAATCGGATAGAATTCCAAATTAAATAGGACAGGACCGAAGTATTTGGGCATCTTTGAAACTTAAAAGAAAACCCGCAATTTTAAATACCTAGGAATCAAAGCACCCGTCACAAGAGGAATTTTAAATTTACCCCAGACCAAGTGTTCGAAGCATCTAATATACTTGTAAGTTGCGGTGTCCATTCATCTGTGCCAGGAGATTGTAGATCCCAAATTGGGTTCGTGGTACGAGGCCAGTTGGTAGTAAGAGCTTCTACGCCACTAGTTTGTAATTCAAGAGCTGGGATTCGACACTAACACCTATATTGGATGAGTTGTGTATAGAAGTGCCCTCATCAGAAAAGACTTGACGAGACACCCGTGGCAGTACTCAATCATTTGAATAGCTAAGTGCTTCTTAAAAGGCGAATGCGGTGGACTTGTATAATTCCCCAATCAAGTTTCTATTAAGTAACTTTTTATCTAAATTTCACCCATCATTCATATTTATTTTAAACTGTTAAAAAATAATTGATTATTAAATTTGTTATGTGTTATTTTACAAATTCATAGTTGATTCAATTATTATAGTTATGAGAACGTAAGTATGTATCAGACTCTTTAATATATATTTACATCTATAGAGCCAATAAATAATAATAACGGATTTCGCTGCATTAACTCAGCTGTGGGATTGAACGAGTTAATTATTGCATAATCCATCTTCACGAAAGGCGGCGGGTCAGATACTAAAGTTAACATTGTTCCGCCTCATGCAGCATTGTTCTTGGCATCTGAAATATCTTGTGAAAATTGCCTTGAGGTAGAAGCATCGTTATCCTTCTACCCACAACTCTGCCAAGTAATCTTGTGCGAAGGTAGACATTTTTGAAGACCCACATCAGAGACTCTAAGTTTTGGCCACTGTTGGACCACTGCTGCAGAGCAAAGGGGAGGCAACCCGTGACACACATAATTAATAACAGTGGAGTATTGTGTCTTGAGGTCGGATTCACAACACGTCATTCTGAGTAACTCTGACCAAACAGCGCGCCATACTTTATGAAAACTGTATGATACACGGACCAATCGGAGTGCACCTTTACGCAGTGTTTACAAAAACGTACTAGCCTAACTCGGCGATCTAAAATCTGTGCAAACCAGTTGAGGGTGGAATTAAAAGACAGCATTATGAGCGAAGTACCATCTGGAAGAGGTTAGTAATTTAATACTAGGAATGTTGCTCTACCCGTTAGTACTAAGACTTCCACGAATAGTATTATAGGAATGGATAAATCTCTAGTGGAACGCATCGAAACATCAGTTTGATCCATAATTTTGCTGTTTAGGCTACGCATAGGATAAAACTAAAGAATTTAAAGTCAATTATTTAGATAGATGAAGTTTAATTCAGGGCATATTTTAAGCCTTAGATGAATAAAATCGCTCCAGGAATAAGGAAGATAATTAAAATCTTAGTTTTTCACATTTGCACATCGAGACAAATTATGCATACATTTTCGGAACTCAAGCACACATTTCGGCAGCTGTTCTCTGTGTCGCCGGATGTGACCTATTTAAGACATTGCATCATGCAAATCGAGGCCATAATATTTTGAAAATCACAGCGAGCGCTAAAAGTGTTAATGAAGAGTGCCTTTGCCTTCTGTATCTGAGAGCAGACCATTATAACCATTAACAGCTCGACTGTATGTGCCTGAGGGTTATATCCTGTCAACCCAACTACATACAGAAAAAGTCAGCCACTACTGAAGGAACTACTGGTGCAAGTGCCTTTTGAGTTCAGAGGGCCAGTCATCAAGTAGGAAGTTCAGTTAATCTTTCCTTCCAGGACAAGAGTGGAACCGGCTTCAGTTTACCAGATAAGTGGAAGTGGCCAAACAAGGCTACTATGTAGAGTATTCCAGTCACACCAAGATTACAGACAGTAATATTAAATGATGACTCCTGTTTGGGCATGGTCAAAGCCAGTATAAACAATCATTCATTAAATGTGTGAACAGATGAGTCTTAAGAGATAAATATTCTAAAATCAGAGTGATTTCAACCAAGAGAGAACTTACTACAAATTTAGGGACTTTTAATTCTTTGGAACAATTTTCAGATGTTTTATTTATTTACTGTTGTAATTGAATTTTGAGTTTCTTGAAAGATTTTCAAACAGAAAATAAGATTTGTAAAAAAAATAAATTGTAAATATTTACCAGCAGACTTACTTAAATTATTTAAGTTAAGTTAAGTTACAGTTCTTGTTGGTAGATAGTTTAGTTAATACCCCTAGCAGAGCTAATAATAATAATAATATTTGTCAAGGTTACTACCCCCAAACACCCCCCCCCCCCTAATATTTATTAACGAACGCCGTAAAATTAACAACCAATAGGCTTGTTACCTCGTTTTGTAGAGCCAAGGAAAAAAAATTGGTTGTAATGACAGAAAGGCCTAATATGTGTTTTTGAATAAACTTTAGTAATTTATTTCTCAATAACTAACGGGAATTGAACAAAAGAGGATATCTTGAATTATAGGGCTAATATTGCTTAATACATTACCATAAAGATGTCCTCATAACTAAATTATCTTGACATAGAAAAAATTATTTTTGTAATATTTTCAGTTCAGGAAAAGACGCCTTTAATTACAAAAAAATTACCTAGATGAATACGGTGAAGAATAATTAAGTGAAACCCATATAGGATGATAAAGGCCAACGGGCAGTTTAATTATCAGTTTTGATATTAAAAATCGATCCATAAATAACTAAGATATATGAGATGCAAACTTAAATCAGACGAACGAACACACTTACAATTGCTCAAAGTTTATAGCCTAGGGGAAAAAGTTAAAATTTCTGGACGCGTTTCTGATTGGTTAAGTGTGGTGAGCATAGGGGCAATAAAATTAACATTTTGCCGGCATAGTCCGCCATTTGAAAAATACTATTTGCCAACTTGAGTATCAGCAGAAGTGATAAGGTTATTTAGTGGAGAGGGGAGAGCATTTGTGACCAAGCTTTTGCCGTCTGGACACTACAGCATTATAACTACCCATTTAATGCTAGTCAAGCTTGTGCATATTGTGATATATTCTTACTTGAGGGTAAGGCAAAATAAGTTTATTTGTAGAAATTAATTAACATGTCGGCCACATAGTTTATTGTGCGCCATATTCGGATACTGCCTATGGGAAAGATTAATGTCACGACGCCCTCAGTAGGAATGCAGTTTTATTGTGAAATTGTGTCAAATGTGTTTGTAAATTTGCCATAACATTTTACGACTGTAAGTCCAAAAGAGAAGAAAAGTGATAGTGGCTTCTGGTTGTACCGATGAAGAAGGCTCAGCCTAAAGCATCGCCTCAGAGGAAAGAGTCATACGCAGCACCGGACGATCTAAGAGGGATACGATCGAAGCGCCAGTGCCACAGTGTTCAATTAACATCTGACACCACACCTAGAAGTTGAAAAGAACTAAATGACCAGTCACAGGATTTGGGCACCCCTACTGATTGTATGGAAGACAAGAAATGCTTCAGGGACAGAGGTCGTGAAGTTATGTGTAACAGATGAGAATACACATCCCTGATTATAGAAGATGGAGATAAGATCTGGTGCAAACGGTCAGCACACGTGTCTGACCCAGGTAAGCGTACTGTCAATTAGTTGTGGAATTATTATAAGACAGGCATTATAGGGAGGGAATGTTCCTTCTCATTACAGGTCATATCACCATTTAAAAAGTTGTGCAACTATCCTGGAGAAGACAGAAATTACAGGCAGTGGACGCTCACAATACATGCTGAGCTACAGGCCGTCTTTTCTTCCAGAAGGCAGCACTATTTGTGTGATAGTCCGCCATAGGTGAAAATTACTAATTTCATATATACAGTTGGGAGCAACTAGTCTCAGACAGACTATGCAAACGGTCGCACACGTGTTTGACCCAGGTAAGCGTACTGTCAATTAGTTGTGGAATTGTTATAAGACAGGCATTATAGGGAGGGAATGTTCCTTCTCATTACAGGTAAGTTCCAGAAGGCAGCAATATTTGTGGAAGTTGGGAGCAAGTCCCTTACAAGGGCACATGATAACTCATTCACATAAATAAAATAACAATCCACAGCATAGATTTCCTGACCTGGGGAGGATGTAGAAAACAGATCTTCAAACAATAGTTTAGTTACAAGTTCAAGTTTTTTTTAAAAAAGACTGTGAGGTGCCCAAGAAAGTGACATTTGGTGATACAAGTCATGAACACTTTTCAACATATTGATTTCTATATTGTAAAATAAAAACTTTCACAGATTCTTTAGTCAGGTGAGATCTCGAGAGGTGACAGTTAGGGACCCAGAGACTTTCAACATCATCATCCTTTACTCTGGGAACTTGCATAGTCTGACCTCACGTTGATTGTCTATACACCCTTACTCTGTTCAGAGAAGGGGGTATTGCTCATAAGACCAGACCCTTACCTGGCACTATTCTAGTGTCATCTGACACATCTAATTGTCCAAGGGAACCTATATTCTATACTCTAAAACCTCTTACCACAATATTAACAGAGGAGGATCTGGAGAGGAGCAAGTAGGAACTTCTTCTTCTTCTTAGATCCATAACCGCCAACCGTCAAAGCAGTCAGCGGCCATCACGCCTGGTGGCGTCTTGTAGGGCAGCAACAAATTGATTCCACTTTGCTCGGTCGGCGGCCATCCTTCGTACAGTGTCCCAACTGTGGTTCATTCTTTGCATCTCAGCTTCCACAGTTCTCCGCCAAGTTGTTTTTGGTCGGCCTCTCTTTCGCTTTCCCTCGGGGGTCCATAGCATAGCTGTTCTTGCGATGGTATCAGGGTCCCTTCTGAGGACATGGCCAACCCAACTCCAGCGTCTGCCAGCTATGATGGTGTGCATGTCCTCCTGGTTACTCCGAATAAGTAGTTCTTGGTTGCTGATGGTGTTTGGCCAAAAGATTCGGAGAATTTTCCTTAGGCAGATTGTGTGGAAGGAGGACAGTTTCGACATTTCCTTCTCTGTTACTCTCCAACATTCCGCACCATAGAGAAGCACAGAAAGTACGCAGCTCTCATACAGTCTTAATTTGGTGTTTGTGCTGTACTGGGAAGACTTCCAAATGTTGTTGAGAATAGCAAAGGCTGTTCTCGCTTTATTCATTCTGTTGTTAATGTCCTTGCTTGTTCCGCCGTCAGGTGTTACTATGCTTCCTAGGTAAGTAAATGTGTCTGTCTGTTCTAACTTCTGGTTCCTTACTGTTATTGGCTCAGGATTGCCCACATTTAGTGTCATGACCTCTGTCTTCTTCAGATTGATGTTCAGGCCAACCTGCTGGCCATACTTATTCAGTCTATCAGTTTTGTCTTGAATGTGTTGGTGTGAATGCGCGAGCAGTGCAATGTCATCTGCATATTCCAAATCTTCCAGTGTAGAAAACGTTGTCCATCTAATTCCCCTTGGACTGCCCTCTGTTGTCTGGCGCATCACCCAATCTATGACTGTCAAAAATAATGTTGTTGATAAGGGGCATCCCTGTCGTACTCCTGTTTTCACTTCGAAAGTTACATTACTCGATCCAACACTGCACGTAAAGTTAGAATAGAGGCTTTTTATAATGGAAACAATGCGGCTGGGAATTCCATAAGCCCTCAGAATTTTCCATAGGCTGTCCCTGTGTATGCTGTCGAAAGCCTTTTCAAAATCAACAAAGTTAATGTACAGCTGTCTCTGCCATTCTGAGCACTGCTCTATAATGTTCCTGAGGGCAAGTATATGATCTGCACATCTTCTGTTCTTTCTGAAGCCCGCTTGTTCTTTCCTCAGTTTATGGTCAACTGCTTTTGAAATTCTCTGGATGATTATCCTGCCTAGTATTTTGCTGGGAACTGAGAGGAGGGTAATTCCTCTCCAGTTGTTAAGTAGGAACTTAGGGTAATATATTACCATCTTCCCTAGGAACTTATACAGCTTGATCTTACCTTTGATGTCCATACACCCTTACTCTTTTCAGAGAAGGGGACATTGCTTATAAAACCAGACTCTTATCTGGCACTATCCTGGTTTCACCTGATACAACTTTGTGTCCAGGATATCTTATAATTTCTAAAACAACCAACCCTCTCGCGACATATTGTAGCAGCTATGAAAGTCAGGAAGAGAATATGAATGGTCAAATATACATTAACAACATGAGACAGATATTAGCATCCAAACAAAATGCAAGTGGATTAAAAATAAGATTCACCAAGTATTATATATAACCTTTATTTCTGTATGATATAGAAACGTGGGCAATTGAACAAGCAGCTGTAAGAAATAACTGAGGTCGTATAAAACTAAGTATATCAAATAATGGTGAACGCCCCATGGAAACAGAAACAAATAAGTCCTAGAAAAATTTGGAGTGAATGGAGAACTACCGAAAGAGATAACATTTGACAAATGAAATATTTTGGACATACATAAAGCATAAAACTTGTTTTATGAACACCATTATAGAATGAACAATTGAGAGCAAACGACCAAAAGGAAGACGGGGCTTTAAGTTAAAATTAAAAGATGGACAGAAAATAGTCCATCAGAGCGTATCATCAAGGAAAGAGACAGAAGACGTTAGAGAAGCATCTCAGAAACGTTTGATTAGAAGATGCTACTTCGTCTGCTGGACTGATCTGATCTCTTTGCAACTTATATTAGTGCAACTTATATTAGTGCAACTTATATTAGTGCAACTTATATTATCCATGCTCTTTCACTATTCGTGTTCTTCCTCGGATTTAAGTTTAGTGCCTGACAAGTTCTGCTAGAAACGCTTGTAATGCATTGCCAATCCAATTATACGCTCTTTCCTGTTCTTTGAATAACGTTATAGCGTAACCGTTCTTCGTCAGTGTGTTACTGGGGCCAGACAGAGGAGCAAAGAATGGTAACACTGTACTATGTGAGTCGTAGAAGGCGACTACGAAGAGTTGGGTGTGGGGCCGGCTACCGAAGCTTCAATTCAGTCATCTAAGAAGGAGGAGCGTTCTCTATTGTCGAATTTTATGACGTATCTCCGAGAAAGCGTAAAGGAGTCTGGGATGCTGACTTACCGTTTTTTTCTTCTAAAAAGAGAATTAGACACGGGCAGGTGAAGGGGATGCGGAAGACCAAAAAAAAAAAAAAAAAAAACCTTGAACATATAGCTCAGTACAGGATGGTTTGGCGTGATTTGTTGAAGCTCCTTGCCAAATGACCTTCTTCTAGTTTGGTTAGCTGAGTTGAATTATTTTCCTTAGCAGAGTTGTCGATACTGTTTTATGGATTTTTTTTTTTTTTTTGTAGATGAAATTTTATACAGGATGGGTTAGCCGGTTCCATGCCCAACCTTCCACCGTCGTTTCTTACAAGTTGCATGGTAGTGTTACTATTGTTATAGTGTTACTATTGTTATAGTGTTACTATTGTTATAGTGTTACTATTGTTATAGTGTTACTATTGTTATAGTGTTACTATTGTTATAGTGTTACTATTCTTTGTTTCTCTTACTGGTCACGGTAACACGGTGTATATATTTTTCATTGTTGAAGGCCTGTGATTAACGGGAGTCCGAAAAATAATATTATTGAATGAATGAATGAATGAATGAATGAATGAATGAATGAATGAACGAATGAATGAATGAATGAACGAACGAATGAATGCTTGAACGAACCAATGAACGAACGAATGAATGAATGAACGAGCGAATGAGTGAATGAACAAACGAACGAATGAATGAAGGAACGAACGAACGAGCGAATGAGGGAAGGAACAAACGAACGAAGGCATGAACGAATGACTGAATGAATGATTGAACGAGCAACTGAGCGAACGATTGAACGAAAGAATGAAAGAGTGATTGAACAAATGAATGAATGAATGAAAGAACGAACTAACGAACGAATGAGGAACGAATGAATGATTGAACGAACAAATGAATGAACAAACGAACGAATGAATGAGTGATTGAACGAACCAATGAATGAATGAATGAACAAACGAACGAATGAATGAGTGATTGAACGAACCAATGAATGAATGAATGAGCGAACGAACGAACAAATGAATGATTGAACGAAAGAATGAGTGATTGACCGTCCTCCAGAAATATTATCAGCACAGATTACACCTAACAACTTTTACAATAATTAAGATGCAGAAATAACAAAGAAAATCTAGAGGGCGTCGACACCTAACTGATTTCAAAAGCTAAGAAAATAATTTATTATCATGACAGAAGCCACACCATGATTGGTCTCAGGCGAGGAACACTATATATATATATCACAATCTCACATGACAATTCCACTATAGCTATATGACATAACCTCTTAACACGACAACTAGCTAGAAATCTAAACCGAACACAATTTTAATAAATTTAAATATGATAATAATAGTGACCTGATCTATTGAATCTGTACAGTAAAAATGTGAGATCCATAGAGGGTGTACCAGGAATATCAGTAGGTGGATATAACACAAATAGCTTGAGATACGCTGATGATATAGACTTAATTAAGCAAGTGAAAAAGGGGTACAGGAAAAGATTGATACAATACTGACAGAAAGGCCTTAGCGTAATTAGCAGAATGACAGAAGTAATCGTCATCTCAAAGAAAATGACAACTTCCGAAAGCATCATAAAAGTAAAAGGGACATAAGTTCAAACAAGTCAATTGATTTAAATATTTAGTCACGTTAATAACATTAGATGGAAAACGCATCTCATAGATGAAGGGTAGCATTGCCCAGACAAAAGCAGCTTTCAATAAAGTTAAAAGTATTTTATGGGATGCATCTTTGTCAATGGAAGCCAGAAAAAGAGTTACCTTTGACACATATAGCCAATCTTGATGTATGGAAGTCATATTCAACTAGTAGACAAGCAAAAAAATCTGTGGAGGGCCCACATAGAAGTTGTGGTTTGCAGCAGAGTATCAAGAATACCATGGACAGCTAAAGAGGAAGGTAATGAGGTTGTCCTGAAAGAAGCCAGTAAGCAAAGGAAGTTTATTGCTCATATCAGAAGGAAGAAATCCGCTTCTTTGGATGTTTTATGTGAGAAGATAGCTGGAATATATTATGACAAGACAACCGGAAAGACTGATGATCGTCAAGCATTCTTCATTAGTTACTGAAGCCGTCCATGAGGTTCGAAACAATTTTCTTTCAAGAAAAACCATGTCTCTGCTACCACTAAAGAATGTCATACTTGTTTATTTGTGAAGTAGTCAGGACCTGCTTCCATACAATAAAATTCCTTCTATGTAACACTTCAGCATTGCGTTCCTTGTTACTAATCTAAAAGGATTTACAATTTATACATTCTTCTAAAAATAAGTTGTATTCCGACTTTACCAACCAACGATATACTCTAAAACAGATAGCTATCTATATTTGTGAAAAGTCCAAAGTTTGTGTGTCAGTTCTTTAGTATTAAATCGTCTTTACTGATACTAGGTAAAGGTAAATGTAGCCACACATCAGATGATGCCGTAGGGTAATGAAGTGTTAGAGACTTCACTATACAAGGTCCAGTTTTATGAACTGGGGTGACCAGTTTCACTCCTCGCTGCCTTTGTATTCCCTAACTCAAGAACAGCGACAAGTAACGCTATCAAGTTTTGGTCCTCGAACCTGCTAACTTTGCTGCGAGAAGTAACTGCTATAACGGCTTAGCCGATCGTACCAATGTATATTTTATTGATTACTCATGTTCTATTATTGTTGTTAGGGTATACGTGTAAGCACATATGCTTATTAATGTGAAAGCTATGAGTTTTATCTTCCGTGAACCCTGTGTTCTGAAGTGCATTCATCTTTAGCACCACAAGGAGCAAACGTCTTCAACAGATTCATGCCACGCCTTCTTGTCCTGTGCCATCCGTTAAAGGTCTTTTCATGTCGTCTTCATCTCTCACGTCTGTCGGTATCTGCCTTCTAGGTGTGTCTCACTCTACATCTCTTGCCCTGATAATTCCAGAACAAGGACTGTCATGTAATGCTACCAACATATTTCCTCAATGTGCTCTATGGAGCAACAGCGTCTTCTTCTTACCTCTTGTTCTACAGGTACTTATCTTGTTATTGCGGTCACTTCCAAGGTGTTGGTAAAAAGGATCCCGTTACAAGCCCATTGAGGCATATTGTGAATATGGTGTTAGGCCCATATTTTCTTGACCATTGGCACACTAGGGGTGACGTGATCAACATTACTCCGGCCGCCTTAACCTTCCCAGAGTTGCTCTGGTACCCAGTTGGGGCTGGGTCAACCCAGGAGCCATTTGCGGCCTAAAAAAATCCCACCGCATCTGGGGATCGAACCATAGACCACTGAGCTAGGAAGCCAGTGCACTAATCACTATGCTGCCGCGGCTCCTAAGGTGTTGGTGGTTACCGAGAAATGACGTTTGGTGTGACCTTGTACCTTGGGCTAACAACATCTTTATGAAAAAACGCGTCGAAAAGAAACCAGCTATGACGACTAAAAACCAAAAAGAACAGCATCCAGGGATATAGTTTTGCCTCGGAGCGCATTATGGTGCTAAAGCTAAAAGAAGGAGAAACCATAGTCAACCTTGTCATTGTGTATGGGCCAAATGAAGATGAACGAGTAGAGGTCAAGGAGGAATTCTTCGAGCTGCTTCAAATGACAGTGGATGAAATTTGGCTTCCGAGTAAACCGAAATAATCAAGACCTGATCTTTATATTCAGACAGCAGAGTGAAAAGGCTCTTGAGTATAAAGGCATCTTTGTTTCTTAGATCTGGAAAAGGCACTCGACAAGGTCCCCAGGAGCAAACTTTGGGACTGCTTGGCAAGGAAGAACATTCCCTCACCTCTGATTCGTGCTATACAGAGCTTCTACAAGTCTTGCAGAAATTATGTGAGGACGGCAAACTATAAGTCAGAAGAGTTCAGGACCACCACTGGTGTAAGACAAGGTGTCCTGTCACGTAATCTGTTCATACTTATTTGACAGCGCCTTCGCCATTTTGTCGGTTGTTCTGTACCTCCTACCACGACATAGCATGTGGCAGCCATTTTTAGGTCACATCTAAAAATAGAACATTAGTAATGCCGCTGAAGGAGTAGCAGCCAATCAGAGAAGAGAAGCGTCCAGGCTAGCGCGTCAGTTGAAATTTCTTTATCATTCCAATCGCCTGTCGCCGAGAGAGAACAAGCTATTGAGATCTGAAGTCTAATTTGAGCAAGATCATGCCTAGGACTTGTGAGTAGATATAATATTTCTCCAACATTCTAAAGTCTTTACAGTGTTAGAAAGGATATAGGATATTAGGTTTACCATCTTTGTGCCGTAGTATTTTAAATAAGAATATACTTAATTCTGTGGTATTTATTTCGTGTGCGGTTGATGTTAGATCTAAATCTATTCGGACATGGCGTGGGTCCTTGTTAAGGAAATATAACACGTGGCCGGTACTAGTGTTGAGGAATGCTTCATGTCTGCAGCATGGCGCATTCCTCAAATGAATATGTTAATGATCGATGATGTCGGGGATTGTTGCATGTGTGCAGGCATTTGGATTTGAGCTCGATCCGAATGGGTGCACTATGGAACACCGCAAATGAATATATTAACGACATAGAATGCATATCTCTATGCATGACGCGTAGGACTTAGTAACGTCATTCGAATCGTGGGTTTTGACCCCAACGGCAGTGTGTTTTACAAGTGTGGCCTAGCCACTATGATATGTGTGGTATAACCACTTAGGATTGTGTGGCATTGTCCACTGAATTTATATGTGTGGCTGGGAAGCCAATTTAGCAGTGTGTTCTTGGATCAAATGTAAGTCGTGTCGTTCTTAACGCAGTTTGTAATTATGGCGGATTAGCCTGGCATTGTATGCCAAATGAACATTCGTAACTAGCAGCAGGAGTAAGACTAGTGTCAACGAATATTATGTAGCTAGCAGCAGATGTAAGCCTAGCGTAAGGAGGATATTGCAAAACTAGCAGTAGAAGTAAGTCTAGTGGGAAAAGGGCTATTATTAAACTAGCAACAGGAATAAGTCTAGTTAGCCTATGAATTTATGCCACAGGATGTTGGCCGAAAGGAACTGACCGTTATACAGAACTAGATATTAGTGAACATGTGATTTAATGAAGAATAAGAACTCAGGCAACACGTACATGAACTGTGATTATGAACTATGTCTTTGAATAGTTGTGTCTGCCCATGAAATGAGAGTGTTAATTAAACATGTTTAAGTCGTCAAATACTGGTCTTATTAAATGCCGTATTCTGAGTTGAATTCCATACTGTTTGATTCAATCATAATGACCAGTGACACTTAATTGCCTAAACACGCTGCATCTCACACTGCTGATTTTAATAAGGCAAGAACAGACAGGTCAGTCAATACTCATAATTTTAATATGAAGCATGTTCCAGTATCAACGCATCACACGGGTTACTAGAGACAATATCGATACTAACGTAGTGCCCAACGGAATCCTGTAAAATAGATAAATGAACCCGGCGGACTTTGACATTCTAAGATCAGAATACGCACGCAACATCTTGGTCATTTAAAGCATATAGAGCCTTAACCTAAATTGATGTCAGAGGTTGTCAATTAGTCCGTAACACTAGAACTGGCATATTCAGTTATTACATTTGTGTAAATGCAATTTTACGGTTAAGTATTTCCATATTGTTTGGGGTTAAGGAAACCTTCTATGATCTAATGTAAATCCGACACGTAGTCGGTTTGAATAATATTTAATTGTGGCGCGATTTAGACTGTTATAATTATTAACCACGGTACGGATGCCGAAATAGTTTATTTTAGTGTTGCGAGTGCTGCAATTTATTATGTTACAGCTTACTATAATAAAGTCCTGTGCTTCTTCAATAATGTTAGACTGATAATGTGGTGTAAGTATTAGTAAGATCGGCTATAGCTAATTTTTGTTAGCTTTCTTAGTTTCATAGTTTTACAGTGTAAAATCTCGATTGGTTATCTGTACCGCCTTAAATAGCTATGCTAAGCCATTATTTCTATAATATTTAGTTGACAGCTCCTTCACCAGAGGTACTACCAATACCTGACTTCCCAACACCCCCAGCTCAGCCACCTTTGGTCCAAACCTGGCATCCAGCTCTCACCTGTGGCTCCTCGTAGCTGTCAGCATGCGACAGCGGCCACCCCCGGACAACGGCTTTGACAGGCCGGCTAAACTAAGTGAGGGTAGCCGAATGGTTATAAACCTTCGGTGAGTTAGGGTCTGCCTACCCATGCATGCGAAGACTGGATTCGATAGACTGCGCGGAAGAAACCACCTGTTGGTTCAACGGGCATGACGGCGATTACCAGCAACGCGCTGTGGAGCGTAAGGAGCACGGCGAGGCACGTAGAAAGCCCTGGTCATCCACTGCACCTGACTTCATCTCCAGTCGTCTTGACTTGTCTTGCCACTGGATTGAGATGGACCCAGGCGAGAGAGTGAGGTCGACGAATTGCGCAACTCTTCCTCACTTTAATCCAAATCACCGCGCAAGTCACTCTTTCATCCATTCATCCATTCATCCATCCACTCACAACAAGTCCTGTGGCGATGGGCGAGCGGCGAAGCGGCAGGCGTGGGTACGCTGGCAGTCGTAGTCGCAGACCTACACACAGGCGGCTCAGGCCATATGGTCGTCTTCCACTGATCGGAGCAGCAGTGGGATTCGGCAGCCCCCTGAGTGTCTGAGCAGCCCTCTTTAGGAAAGCACTGCTCACCTCCATGGCATGAGGAAGGGGCTAGAAAAGGTGCCCTAAACATTGCCTGCTTCACCATTACCTAACCAGCTTACCGCGGTTGGTGGGTACCCTACTTCGGCGGTCGACATATAAGAAAAAGAAAGGACAGATTTTTCCCCCTCATTCTAGGCGCATGGAATGTGCGCACTTTACTTGAAAAAGACTTTAACGCAAACAGACCTGAGAGACGAACTGCCCTGATTGGGAGAGAACTGGCCAGGTACAACATTGACATAGCAGCACTGAGTGAAACTCGACTTGCAGGCGAGGGCCAACTTTGCGAAAAGGGTGCAGGTTATACATTCTTTTGGAGCGGAAGAGGAACTGAAGAAAGACGAGAAGCAGGGGTTGGTTTTGCAATCAAAACAGCAATTGTCAGCAAGTTAGCTGGGCCCCCAAAGGGAATAAATGACCGACTCATGACGGTCAAGATCCCTCTGTTCTATGGAAGAAAACATGCCACCATCATTAGCGCGTATGCACCAACTATGACGAACCAGGATGATGTCAAGGATAAGTTTTACGAAGAACTACATGCAGTCATTGCATCAGTTCCTAAAGCAGATAAGCTCATCATTCTTGGTGACTTTAATGCAAGATGTCCGGGTGACCAAGTCCATGTGTGGTGCCGAATGCTGGACTGATCATCGCCTCATTGTATCTAAACTTAAAATTCGTATCCAACCAGCCAGGCGCCCTCAGGGGAAGAAAACTCAAAAGAGGCTGGATGTCACCAAACTAAAGAAGACAAAAATCAAACAGTCATTTACTGACACCTTAGAAGACCGTCTCAAATCTATCTCGCTAGACGGCCAAAGTGTGGAAACAAATTGGGCAGCCCTAAGTGAGCAGATCTACAACACTGCTACAGAGGTCCTGGGTCCTTCCATCAAGAAACAAAATGACTGGTTTGATGAGAACTCAGATGATATAAAGCAGATGTTGGCTGAGAAACACCATCTCCATAAAGCATATTTAAATGATCCAAAATCTACATCCAAGAAAGACGCTTTCAACACCAACATAAACTACGCCAGATGCGGGATTCATGGCTGAGTAATAAAGCAGATGAGCTCCAAGGCTTTGCTGACAGCCATGACTTGAAAAACTTTTACCTTGCACTCAAAGCGGTCTATGGTCCAACATCATCAGGATCATTTCCCCTCCTTAATGCAGATGGAAAAACACTAATTACAGACAAGGAAAAAATGCTCCAACGCTGGGCTGAACATTTTAATATTATCTTGAACCAGCCATCATCTATTAACGACGAAGCCATCATCCGCCTGCCCCAAATTCCTATAAATGAAGCATTAGATGATGTACCAACTCTGGAGGAAACTAAAAAAGCGATTCATCAACTGTCTAGTGGAAAGGCCCCTGGCTCCGATTCAATTCCTGTTGAAGTTTATAAAGATGGCGGTGCAGTTCTGATAGAGAAACTTCATATGATCTTCCAGCAAATGTGGCAGAGTGAAACCATCCCACACGATCTCAAAGATGCCTCAATTATACATCTATATAAACGTAAAGGTAATCGCCAAGACTGCAACAATCATCGAGGCATCTCTCTTTTATCAATCGCTGGGAAGATATTCGCCAGAATCCTTTTGAATCGCCTTACGGCTCATCTTGACAAAGGTCTTTTACCTGAAAGTCAGTGTGGATTCCGGAAAGAACGTGGAACCACAGATATGGTGTTCGCTGCAAGACAGCTACAAGAAAAATGCCAAGAACAGCACTGTGACCTGTACACAGCTTTCATCGACTTGACAAAGGCGTTCGACACGGTCAGTAGAGAGGGTCTATGGAAGATCATGGCAAAATACGGCTGCCCAAAGAAATTTATCACAATAGTGCAGCAACTGCATGATGGAATGCAGGCTAGAGTTCAGGAAAACGGTGAGCTATCAGAGCCGTTCCCCGTCTCAAATGGAGTTAAACAAGGGTGCGTACTTGCACCGACTCTGTTCAGTATCATGTTTTCTGCTATGCTGACTGATGCTTTTAGAGACGGGGACACAGGAATCGACATTAGTTATCGTATTGATGGAAAATTGTTTAACCTTAGGAGGCTTCAAGCAAAAACCAAGGTCAAATCACACACCATCAGAGATCTTCTGTTTGCTGATGATTGTGCCCTCAATGCTGGCTCAGAGGCTGATCTGCAGCATAGTGTGGATAGATTCTTCGAAGCCTGCGCCAACTTTGGGCTTACCATCAACACGAAGAAAACAGAAATCATGTACCAACCAGCTCCTGGCACAGTTTATACTGAGCCAGTCATCAAGGTTAATGGTGAGAAACTGAATGTTGTGAACAGATTCACATACCTTGGTAGCACACTATCCCAGAACATTGTCATTGATGATGATGAGGTGAACACCAGGATCTCCAAAGCCAGCAGCACATTTGGCAGACTATACACCAACGTTTGGCATCGAAGTGGCATTAGTCTACAGACAAAGCTGAAGGTGTACAGAGCTGCGGTGCTTCCAGTGCTGCTATATGCATGTGAAACATGGACTGTATACAGGCGCCACGTAAAGAAGCTAAACCACTTCCATACAGTCTGTCTCAGGAAGATAATGAACATCAAATGGCAAGACAAGATCCCGGATACCGCCGTTCTTGACAGAGCTGGTATCCCTAGTATTGATACTATTCTGATGCAGTCACAAATTCGCTGGGCAGGTCATGTAATCCGCATGCCAGACCATCGACTGCCAAAGATACTCTTTTATGGTGAGATGCAGAAGGGTAAACGCTCCCATGGTGGCCAAAAGAAGCGCTTCAAAGACACGTTAAAGACGTCATTGAAAACCTTTGACATAAACCCAGACACATGGGAAGCTGCTGCGCAAGACCGAACTGCTTGGCGCACATCTCTTCGTAAAGGTGCAGCAGCATGCGAATCATCCAGAAGAGCAGCAGCGGAACAGCGGAGACAAGCTAGAAAGGACCGTGAAATAAAACCTTCACATGAAGCAAACATTCCCTGCCCACACTGTCCAAGATCTTTCCAGGCCCGCATCGGGCTCTTCAGTCACCTTCGTACCCATAGACTAACCTAACATATTCTTAAATAATTGGATGAACAGAGTGGTCTTCATCACCTGTGATGGACGAACAACCATAATATTTAGTATTATAATGTAATGTTACTATAGAATGTACAACCACGCAGCTTAGCTGGGTTGTTAGCTTGGCTGCGCCGTTCACGCAAGATGGCGTAACCATAGAGCGCGTGGTATGAATGGGTATCTTTAGCTGATTGATCATGGCTGACTGTGGTGGGCGCATGTTTTCTGAATGGTAAGTGTTATTATTTATGCTATTGATTTTCACTTAGACATTGTTTTTATATATTGTCTTTTCAGAAAGTCTACGAACACTGTCTGGGTGTTCGGTAGTATTAAATGTTGATCTGTATAAGGCTTTGTGTTGCTTGATTGCTAAGTCTGCTGCTGAGAGGGTTGCAAGCAACCAATAATTGCAACCCCTGTCAAACGATCCTTAATAAAATTTTCTTAGTGCATGGGTCTTGGGTGTGAGGTAGCCACATCGACCTAAGTTCACCGCTACCACACCTAGCCCCTGTCACACTACTCATGGACGATGTCATCAAAGCATGTAAGGAGAGGACAAGAAAGTATTCAGTGGGGTACTGGAAGATGAGACAGGTTTGTATTTCAGAGCTAGCATTTGCCGATGATGTTGCCCTGATTGCTAAATCAGAGGCACATCTTCAATACAACCTGCAAGTCTGGAAGGAAGAGCTAGAGAAGAGAGGGATGGTTATCAGCAGCTGCAAAACAAAAACCATGGTGATATCACGAGAGGAAAGAAGGCATCAGATTTAAGCTGGGAGAACAGGTTTTAAAGCAGGTCAACAACTTTAAATACCTCGGAGCTGTCATAGACTGGAAGGGGGGCATCAAAGAAGATTTGGTTACCCGAAGAGCAGCAGCGGATAGACTTTTTCAGGCCATAAATGATGATTCCTCAGCAAAAGAGAAGTAGACATAAAGACACCTATGTCCCAGTCTTGTATGGATGTAAGTCATGGACAATGGCTACAACCCACAAAATCAGATCCAAACCTCATAAATGAGGAATTTTAGGAAGGTTGTTGAAGTAACAAGAAGAGTCATGGTCCGTAACCAGATGCTACGATAAGGCCTAAAAATCCAGCCTCTGCAGACCCAAGAAGAACAGTCACAACTACGATGGTTTGGCCATGTCTGCAGAATGGGAGAAGATCGGCTACCATGACAAGTATCAGAAACTAAGAGCCAGGGATCCAGACCTCCAGGACGACCCAGAGTCCACTGGGAGGACAACATTAGAAAATCTCTGAATTACCAAGGACTAGATTGGAACCAGGCCAGAAGGAAGACAGCCGATAGAATAGTATGGCGTTCTCTCTGACAAACCTCTGAGCCACAGAGTATATAATATATATATAATTATATACCACACTTATACATGAAACTCCATATAAGTGCATAATTTGATGCCATATGACTATTAAAAAAACAAAAACTAGCCGGAGTTGGGAGTCAGAGTTCTAAAATTTCAAGAGTCGGAATCGGACAATTTGTTGGGACCGAAGACGCAGCAGACGAGAGGAATGCAGTCAGCGACCCATAACTTGACTGCTTGCGTCAGGGTCAGCAGACCAGAGCTGACCAAGACCCTACTCCACGTCCAAGTGGTGGTCCTGGAAACAGGCTGCATCACTGCAGTCTGGCCGAGAGAGTAGGGATCGAAGAGGGAAGGCAAACCCGGTCCCAAAAATTGCCGTGCTGAAGTCTGATGTATTGGCCGAAAGGCGCAAATGTAGCAGCTTCGCTGTAAACGGACATAACGCAACCAAAGTCATTGTCAGGATGAACGAGGAAGAAGGACAATTTTTTGGCCAACTCCACAAAACTGGTTCAAGCTAGGAAGCAACTGTTTCAATAAAAATACCTGGGCCCTATATTTCTTGTCGCCCCTCGTAGTTCCCCGGGTGTTTCTGAGGAGGCAAAGAAAGAATATGTCTACTGTTCCCGCAGACACGTTCATGTAGTGTGAGGCGACTGGTAAGATGTTGTGTATGGGGGTTGACATCGTCATCGTATATTACGAATTGCCGCAGGATCCGCCTCTGCAAGAGTCCATGAACGTTTTAGTGCAAGGGGATCAACTGTAAATTGATTCCATGCTCCTTTGGAAAATAAAAATGGAAATACAGTCTTTGAAATCCCGTTAGCGTTCTATGATTTGCTAGCAAAACCACGCATTTTTCTGCCTGTCTTACTCACACAAGCTTATTTTCATCCACGCCTGTTTTCATTGAACATAAACAAACGAAGCGTTTATAAACGTTCGTGACCTGCCAGTCATAACAGGTAGCGAATGAGGTTTGTTTATCTAGTTTCTCACTCGAGCTGATCTGTCAATCATCGGATACCTGGCAGACCGCACGTGAATAACACCGGACCTTTTGAAGTAGACACACGGGCAAAAATCTTGCCCCGAGTACCCTTTGAAGTTCGTACACAGAGTGAAAGGGGGGGGGGGAACCCCGTGCTCTTTGATCTTCATCATCTCATCTCAGCCCGTAACCCGTCATGGGTCGTAGGGGTGCCATGGTGGAAGCATCAGCAGACAGGGTCCTCCACTGCTCTCTATCCTCAGCAATGCGTACAAGTGTGGAAAAACCGTGTCCTGCCGATTCTTTGATGTTATCAGCCCAGGATTTTCTCTGCCTTCCTCTTCTCCGTTTACCTTCGACTGTTCCCTGAAGGATCGTTTTCGAAAGGGAGTCATGACGAGTTACATGCCCAAACCAGGCAAGCTTTCGACGTTTCACTATTGACAAAAGTGGTTCTTGGTGGCCTGCATAGGTGTTTATCTTCTCTCTAACATAGACATTTGTTTTGTGCTCTTTATAGCAAATGCGCAAAATTCTTCTATAACATTTATGCTCGAAAGCCTGAATCCTTCGCTCCGTATCTGCAGTGAGTGTCCAGCCCTCACACCCATAAAAGAGAATAGATAATACAAGTGATTTGTATAATTTGATCTTCACAGGAAAACTGATGTTACTTTTCCAGATCACATTCAACTTGTCATGGCAGCTGAGGTCATCTCAAGTCTTGTCTTGATTTCTTTAATTGATCTTCCATCACTACATATAGTGGACCCGAGATATTTAAAGGTGTTAACTTCTTCTAACGTTTGCCCATTTAACGTAATGTTGGTCGGAACATGTTTCTTATGGCTATTCACCAATATCTTGCTTTTTTCTATATTAATTTCCATCCCATACGTTCTTGTTACTTTCTCCAGTCTAGAGGTAAGGTCTTGAAGTTCTGATTCTGATCCAGCTAAAAGATCAATATCATCAGCAAAACGTAGGTTGCACAGAGGTCGGCCTCCAATCGATATGGTTGATTTATAATCGTAGAGAGCCTCCTGCATAATCTTCAGATACGGGCAAAATCTCCGAGAACCCCGTTACACGGATTTAAGTCTTTGATGGCGGTCTAACGCTGAGACAGAGCGACCGTGAAACTTTTATCTGGAAAACTCATGGTTCTGATTCTCTGCTATACAAAATAGTGTGAAAAGTAGTATCATCTATAGATCAGAGAACCATTATGATATATAAACTGTGCTTTCCTAAACCTGCTATCAGTTGTCACTCAGAATTTTTGGATAGTCTAAACACGCAGTCCTAGAACCATTGTGGATGATGTGTTAATAACATTCGTGGGGATTGTCATTCTGATTTTCTGGTAATAGAAATTAGTGTTAGCGTACCAATATAATTCACTGTGATTTTCTAGTGTTAAAACTAGTGAAATAAAATAACGCGTAGCTATTTTATACCAGATGTTATAATGTTAATTTTAACCACCCGCTTCTCACACAAGAAGAGACGGTTAGCTGACTGGATTATATGCTAGGCGTGACTGATAGTGGCAGAATAGAATTCACGTTATATTTCATTTTGTGTATCTATAGTAAGTGACTATTATTAAATACCATACGATGACCAACAGACGCCGACAATTTAATAGCTATTAACGACAGGCGATATTTATGTAAGTACGCGTATGGACAATTAAATAATAATTGACATTGTACGCTGATCGTTAACGCGCGCGTAAGGGGCGGGGAGGTTGCATACCTTCACCCAACCTAGAAAACGCAGCACTGGCGAAAAGCTGACCGTATAAGTGTAAAAAAGAAAGTCGCCGTGTGCCTTTTAAATTTAATCAGGACTGACGGAGTGGATAAGAGATCGTCTTGTCCCCGTCCGTGTGCATATATGTAGCTATATAGAATAGTAGCATTTTTCCATGTTTTTTTATTCCTCGCAGACCTGATCAAGGGCGACCAGCGGTCTTTTTTCATCATTTACTGAATTGTTAATGTTGTCTTTTTCTTGGCTTGTTCGTCCCCAAGTTCATTTGTGAACAGGATTGGCCAAAGATATACAAGAAACATTTTAACTTGTAAATTTAACTGGACTTACAAAACCCAGAAATATTTTGTTCAATTTTATCAGCCCACTGGGGTGTGAAACCAATAACATTACTCCCGACTTTTGACAGTCGTATCCAAGTGGATTTATCCAGAAAGTTACGCTGTTTCAAAATCGGCACTCACGATAGTGCCAGCCGATAGGATTTTCATAATTTATCTATTGTAACAGTTTTAGCAACCAGATGTTTCCCAATACTGGAAGTATTTTCTTCTATTAACTGTGAACCTCAAGAGCACGTCTTGCTACACATTCGCGGTGACATTTTGTTCATTCAGGAAAAATTAAACCACCAAATTCGGCGTCCACCTTATTAATCTTATTAATGTTAGAGGATGGATTGGGGCCAATTTGGGAAATACACCTGACATTTTGTATATTCAGGGACCATTGCAATTCCAAGGGATATCACCAAGATTAGGTATTCGTGATTGAGTGGCCACTGTATGATAGAGAGAGAGAGTGAATAATTTTCTTTGTTACAGGAATTGTATCAACCTGGTATTCTGCTTAAACCTGTTTACTTTACTGAGTAGCATATAGTAGGAACTTGTTCTTTACTGTCTATTCTGTAACATAGTGCTAACCTTTGACCTTTGGGTTATTAACTTTTTGGTTTTTTTTTTCTCTATAAGGGGAGGGCACATTTATTCTGTTATTTTCCTATGTATGTAAATCTGATTTTATTTGATCTTTCTTTAGATATTTGATGTTGTCAAGTTTAGATGATAATAAACAACAAAAATAACTTAAGTTTGTGTGTTGGTCAGACCCATACCCAATTAACCGTATTTTTTTACGTTAGTGTGTCTTTTTGTCACATAACTGTGTGTGTGTGTAGTTAAACTTATATTTACATGTATGAGGAGGGAAAGATTGTCTTGTACTAAATTATAGTCGTATAGATAGGCTGGACTAAAGAAATTACTCATTCCAGAGACATATCTTCTCCTTAAACTATTCACCCGTGAAATCTACTTCTCACACCTTTTTTTCTCACGTACTTATCACCATCCACTCTACTCAGACGGGACCATAAATAACTTCCAAACCTATCGGTACGACAATCTTCATCATCATCATCTTATTCGTTCGTCCTCAGATTTCTACATTAATGGCTCTAATAAAGGCAGTAGTCAGCTCAAGGTTCCTGACATCTCGTTAGCCCTCAGACTTCTACATTAATGGCTCCAATAAAGGCAGTAGTCAGCTCAAGGTTCCTGACATCTCGTTACCCCTGAGACTTCTACATTAATGGCTCTAATAAAGGCAGTAGTCAGCTCAAGGTTCCTGACATCTCGTTAGCCCTTAGACTTCTACATTAATGGCTCTAATAAAGGCAGTAGTCAGCTCAAGGTTCCTGACATCTCGTTAGCCCTTAGACTTCTACATTAATGGCTCTAATAAAGGCAGTAGTCAGCTCAAGGTTCCTGACATCTCGTTACCCCTCAGACTTCTACATTAATGGCTCTAATAAAGGCAGTAGTCAGCTCAAGGTTCCTGACATCTCGTTAGCCCTGAGACTTCTACATTAATGGCTCTAATAAAGGCAGTAGTCAGCTTATGGTTCCTAACATCTTAACAAGTTTTTCGTTGAGAGATGTGGGTTGCTGCCATATGCCACTACGTTTACTGCTGACAGTTGGGTAGGACTGGGGCAGATGTTCGGCTGTCATAGGGCTGGTGCCTCAGGAACAGAGATCTGTTGAACCAATCCTGTACTTGTGATATAGATGGTACCTCAACCTACTGTGACGTAAGCGGAAAATGATGACTTGGTCTCGCCTAGATAGCTGGTGATAGGTAGCATATTTTATGTGACCTGGGTGTTCTCTGTCCCATTTTGACTTGAATATGGTTATTATAGTTGTTTTAGCCATGTGACAAAACGATCTTTGTTTCTCTCCGGCAGTATCGGTACATTTGTGGTACTGATTTTTATTATGTGCTCTTAATTATCGCACTTTTCTTTCTTTCTTTCATTCTTTCTTCGTTATTTTTCTGCTAAGTAGCAGATATTTGATTTTATTAAATCATTCGACACTCCTCTCTGTGATGTCACCTGTTTGTTACCAGGTCATCCTAGCTTGCGGTGAACAACTGAGATAAGACAGTCGCCGGCGTGTTTAGATTGAGCCGCTGACAAGACGACTCGTTTGGTAACTCAGATGGGCAGACACGGAGTTTTTGCGTACTCATACGACAGATAACAAGATTACTATCTGTGTGACACATTTGGGCAGACAAGTGTGACATAATCGCTTCCGGGCCGACTTGTTATGACAACATTACTTTCTAACAAAGTAATAAGTATTACAGCTTACCCATGTTGTCATGTGTGTCTATCGATCTGCCTGTGAGTTTGTACACAAGGCCATCGGACATCATATTACCATGTATGGGAGAGTTGACCTCTGCCTTACGTTCAAAATTATCCGATGGCGGAATATTTTTGAAATCATCACACCCTATCCGCATGATTTGAAATGATTGGATCTTTCTGATTAGATTCATAACAACAATGCGTTGGAAGATAGGAATACAGTCTGACCATTTCGCAGTTTTATTTCACTATGAATTTCACGCTCGCCAAGTCAACATCAGACCTCGCCAGAGTGAAGATTAGATTCATAATTCCTTTTTTTTAACTGGACCTTTTATTTGAGAACCAAATAAGACTTACAAAGCACAAGAAATCTCTACATTTTAATAAAGAACACCGGGACTAGGAAACTGAAGAAAGACACGGAGTCAGAGGGAACTGAAGTTAAAATTAATGACACCCCAGACGCGTGTAAGAGGCCGATTCAAGTCTCTTTTATTCATTTTAACAAAAAGTCTGTGAGTCAGGATTGGCGTAAGTTGTGATTTACATTTCATATTTTATTACTAACATGTGAACTAACATATATATGTATATATTACCATGTGAAGTTTAATGGGTGAAACTCGCTATTGGATGTCAAAGTCATTTGAGGCTGGCAACCGTAGCGTATTGAATGATGATTCATGAACCACCACTGCACAGGTGATTGCTTTATTGATAGTTTCGTAAAGAGAACTAAAAGCAAAAAGTAGTTCCAGGTTCCCTATGGAGCCGGTAGGGAAAGATGAAAGAAATGGTGTACCTTCTAAGTATAATACTTACATTTTCAAAGCAGTGTAAATGTCCCTATAAACATATTCACTTTAAAATTAATGTAAGTTTTCAAGCTTAAACCAGTGTAAATTTCTATGTGAAAATATTCATTTTAAAGTAATGGAAGTTTCAAACAATTCAATCAGTGTAAATATAAATGAAAACATATTAAATTTATATTGTGAACACTTTTCAATCATTGGAGATGTATATGTAAACAGACTCTATCTGTATTATTAACCTTTTCATTTAAATATAAAGTAACTACGAAAGCTATTCTATTTAAATGTAAAGAAAGTTTCATCCCGAGGGATTAAATTTAATTCGCATCAAGGGTAAAGTCTGAGTAATTGGGATGGTGATATGGGAAGATCATCATCATCAGTTGCCATCTCTACAACGAAGGTTGGCTGTAATGGATCTCCGTCTTCTGTCTCTTGTCTTGGTGGTGAACTCTGATAGACTCTTTCCTGTCCATCTGTTGATGTTATCTTCCCACTTATAGCGCTGTCTTCCCCTTGCACGTTTGCCTTCAACTCTCCCTTCTGTTATGGTCTTCTGCAAGGTTTTATGCCTTTTTATGTGGCCAAAGTATTTTAGCTGCCGAACTTTGGTCTCCCTCATTAATTCTCTTTTCATACCTAGATTTTCTAGGACCTCCTTATTTGTTTTCATCTCTTTCCATGAGATACGCCCCATTCTTCTATATATTCACATTTCAAGAGCCTCAATTCTTTCTTCCAAATGCGTATTCATCGTCCACGTTTCCGGACCATACAGAAATATATATAACACTTTATGATTCTCAGTTTTAATTTGTGAGATAACTGTTTAGATGTCAGTATATGTTTCATGTTGTTGAATGTAGCTTTGGCCATTTCTATTCTCTTCTTGATTTCTGTTTCACATCTGCCATCTTCTGTTATTATATGACCAAGATATACGTAGCTCTTGACTTGTTCCAGGATTTTCCCATTTACGCTTATCTTTAATGTGGGTTTATGAGAAGATAGGAACCCATAACTATGGGGTGGAAAACGCCGTACTCAGAAGAGCGTTTCGTTCTATTCTGTTACCATAGTTATTGGTGGTACCAGCAGAAAGTACTATCTCTGGAACAAGAAGGGAACCGTGGCCTAAACTTTAAGACGCAGGACCCACGTGGTAGACTCTCCTTGACGTTTCAGGGAAACGAGCTACCCCCGACAACCTTGATCAGAGACGAGCGTGAGCAGAGTGAAAAAAACCAATCCATAAAGAGGAGCAGAACCGTCATTGGCAGCTAAGTTCAAACATATGCTGCCACTTGAACTTCTAGTAACATCTCACATTCCCTAAAGACTGTGATTATGACTTTTCTTGATCCATAACTATTCAAACTATTTTCATCTGTTAAAAGCTAAAGTGATTATAAAATTTTGTTTTCTGTAATGTTACAAATTTAACTTCGATTTAATCATTTTAAAGTTACTGCATGTTTGTCTCAGTCAACTTACTACACACACTCTAAACAGAGCTAAACTAGAATAATAGAATTACACTGAGTAAATCAGGGGTGGGGGTTTAAACGAGCTGAAAGTAATAAGTGCTTAAATCCTTCACAAAAGCGTCGGCAGAATTACAGAGTTAACATACTCAGCCAAAGCAGTATTGTTCTCGCTTATTCTGAATATCTTGTGAAGACTCCCTTTGTAATAGAAGTGTCATCACCCTTCTTTCTACATCTCTGCCAAGAGTAATCTTGCGCGAAGGTAGATAGCTTTGAAGCCCATATTAGATACTCTTGTGTTTTGGACACGGTTGCACCACTACTGCAAAGCAGGGGAGGCAATACCGTCACAAGCCATTTCATAAGTTGTCTTTATATAGTTTTGTTGGAGGGCTCCCCCTTCTTTAGCAAGTTTATCTGCTTCTTCATTGCCTGGAATTTTGCAATTGGCTGGTATCCACTGAACTGTGCACTTGATGAAGCATGCGGCCAGGATTTCAAGTGAGTTTATCAGATCTTTCAATCCTTTAGAATGGTGGCTCTTCAGGGCTGTTATTACTGAGAGGGCATCTGTAAAGATCACCATCTATATTTTGTACTCGATAAGAGTTTCCGATGCCTGTTTCATGGCTTCTTCTTCAGCATTGAAGTTATTGCAGTATCTGCCAGCGGTCATTGCAATAGATTGAATTCTATTCTTTGATTTAATGAGGATGCCAGTTTCCCCATTTTCAATTGCGTTTTTTGCCGAACCATCAGTATAAGCATTTCCAGAACTTTGCTGGACATTTTTGGTCAATATACTTGGTTGTTATACGCTTTCTTTGAATTACTGTCTGAATTCCTTTACTGTCAATGCCTGGAATATCAGATTTTATATCAGGAAAGCATCTTCTTTTCCACAATGGGATAATTGTGCTTGCTGGTATTTTCTTTGCGATTGAGCATGCTAGCATGTTATCTTTGTTAATTCTTTTTCTTTTCCTGGCTGTGACGTGAAATGGAAAAAGAATCTACAGTAATCTGACAGCTTATTGCAACCTAATAGCTGCTCTCTGATTTGCTAGCTAAACATGCATCTATACCAACTGTCTATTTCTGCAACGTACTATTTTTGTCCCGCCAACGTTTCTTTAAACACGAGCTAACGAAATGTTTACAAACTTCATGACCTGTCAGTCATAACAGGAAAGCAAATGAGGCTGTGTTTACCTCGTCCTCTCACGCGAGCTTCATCTGTCAATCATAATAGCTCTCAGACAGGCAAGCACGTGGGATAGACGAAACCTAGACCCTTTGAAGTTTTACTCAGGGGAAGTTTAGAACTCCCCCTGGGCTCTTTGATCTTGAGAAGCGGGCATTCTACAAGGTAACCCGTTAGCCGAACGGAAGCTGTGGTGCCGGTCGAAAACTCCAGACGAGAAACTTTGATCGACCAAAACGAAGGCTTTCATCTTCATACGTCTTGGTTTTGAATTATCCGTTCCACACCGGAACGGGAAATTAACAACATTAGAGATCAGAAGAATCCAATGATATATATACTGTTGTTTTCTTAAACCCCTATCAGTTGTCAGTCAGAAATTTTGAAATAGTCTAACACAGTCCTAGAACCAGTTTTTCTTGTTGGAAGAGTGTTTTATAGTGATTTGTTCGTGGAGATTTTCATCTCTGAATTTTCTGGTAAAAGGATAATAGTGCTAATGATTTAAAAAGTGATAGCTTTTAACATGTATTCTTCACTTAGATTTTTGTCGCTAGTAAAACGAGCGAAATAAAGTAACGCGTAGCGATTTCATACCAGATATTCTATGAAAATGTTAAATCACGCCACCCGCATACCTTAGACTGTAATTATGTTAACAGGGTAGGCAGACGCGACACTTAATCTCTACAGGAGAGAGATAAACCCCACAGTTTAGCTGACTGGACGTATAGGCAATAAAGCGACTGATAGTAGGAGTAATGAATTCACGTTATATTTCATTGTGCATATTTGTCATTATAGTGTCTATTATTTTTAATAACATATGACAAAACTGTCAGATGCCGACTGAATAGCTATTTAATGACAGGAGACCATTGTTTAGGTAGCGCGTATGGAGAGATTAAATAATAATTTACATTGTACGCTGACGCCGGCGCGAGCAGGGGCGGGCGAATTAACATAATTTAGTCCGACCGAACTCAGCGCCAGCGGCGTTTGTTAACGTGTAGGCGTAAGGAAACACCGTGTGCCTTTTAAATTTAGTCAGGACTGACGGAGTGGAGAAGAGATCGTCTTGTCCCGTTTGTGTATAGATATAGTAGTAGAATCTTTTTAAAAATATTTCTTGTATTCTTCGCAGACCTGATAACAAGAGCGGCCAGCGGTCTCTTTTTTCTGAATTTGTTATTTTTCTCCTTTTCTTGGCTTGTATGTCACCAATTTCATTTGTAAACGGGCACTCGCCAGAGAGAGTATTGGAGGACAATAAATTTTTAACACTGGACTTACCAAACCCAGATATATATTTTTACCAGCCACAGTAGTGAACGTTATTTTTATCCGGACTCCTGACAGTCGTAATTCAAGGGGAGTATACCTCTCTGAATACCTACACTGTGCAGAATCGGCGCTTTTAACACAGAGTTGGCCGATAGAAGAACCATCATCATCATATGAAAATATATTTTAGCAACCAGATGTTTTCCAATACTGGAAGTATATTTCCCAGTTAAATAGTGAACCTCGAGAACTCTCACAGTTTAACTATTTGTAGTAACTCATATCCAGGAGAAGAACCATATTAGGCGTTCACCTCAATAGCTAATTTCTGGGGATGGACTGGGGCCAGTTTGGATCTGCGACAACTGGGGTGACAGAATATTAAGTGAATTAGATAATATATTCATGGACTAATTCTATTACCAAGGGATACTACAGACCTACCATACCAGGCCATTAGGTAAGATTGTGAGAGTGGCCACTGCTTGAAAGAGTGTGCGAGTATTTTTCTTGTCTACGGGAAAACTATCCATATATCTGATTTGTCTAAATTTTGTTTATTTTACTGGGTCTCATAGAGTACCAATACTGTTCATTCTGTAACATAGTGCTAACCTTCAACCTTTGGGTTAATAATTTCGGGTTTTCTCCATTCGGAGGAGGGTGCACTTTTTTTCTGCTTTATTTCATACGCATGTAAATGACTCTTTGATCTTTTTCTTTAGATATTTTGATGTTGTTGAGTTTAATGATAATAAACTACAAAGAAACTTACCTTTGTGTGTTGGTCAGACCCATACCCATTTATCCGTAGTTTTTTTCACGTTTGTGTGTCTTGTTGACACATAGCTGTGTGTGTGTGTGTGTGTGTAGAGAGAAACTTATCTATTCTTGATAAGGGAGGTAAAAGCTGTCTTGCAACAAAGTACAGTCGTACGGGTAGGCTGGAGGAGATAACCAAATCACTCCAGAGACAGATCTTTTCCTCAATTCTACCACCTGTGAAGAAAATCTATTTCTATACCTTCTCGCGTATCTGTCGACATCCACTCTACTTAGACGGGAAAAATAAACCAATTAACCGTCCGTACGACACTGGCAATAAAATTAATTCGCTTGAGCCTACCTCTTCCTAGCCCGTTTATTCTCTTGCACATGGGGTGTCCTTAGAGTCTCTTAAACTTTTAAGCTTGTTGTAATATTTTGTTGTCTCGTCTGTACTCCATTGACTGTAGCCTTGTAATGTTTTCCATGTGGCTGATTTCCGTAGAATTTAAGGCCTCTGTTATGATAAGCGATGCTTGGTTTTGGAGTTTGTTTACTTTATCAAAATGCGACACTAGCGACCAGGCTGTGATGCCATATTCCATAACAGGCTTGACTCTGCCATTGTACTTAATTTTTGAGGATGTTGTCATCAGCACCCCATGTGGGACCAGCTAACGTTTTCATGATGGTCATGCGATTTTTTGCCCTAATTTGTGTTTTTGTAAGTTGTGTTTTCTATGTCAAGCGGCGGTCCATCAGTGTTATACCTAGGTATGTCGGCGTTTTTTTTTCTCGCACTGCTTGCCTAGAGCCCCTTGATGTATAGAGAGTTACGCGAACTATGTCAGAATCGAAAACGAGGCTGAACGACGTAGACGCCATTTTCGGCTAGACAATACCAGGGCTAGTAGCGAGAATAAGCTTCGAGTAAGATTTTTTTTTTTTTTTTAATTAATGAAGAAAAATATCCCGTTCAACCTCTGATGGGTTATAATTAGGATATATATATACTGTTAAAAAAAAGAAACGCAACTTGTTTGGTGTTACTTTTATACAAGATATTCGCTGATTGGACATCAGTCAACCTATCGACTGTGCCCACCTGGTCATTAACTTGGTTACCTGAATTGTACTCACCTCATGATTCGTGAGGCCATGAAAGAGGTCAAGGTCAAAACAACATTTTTGACAATAACTCGTGACAGGTTCATGAGAATCCGGTGAAACTTACTGAATACAAAACTCTCTGACCATATTATTGAATGCCTATAAAAGATTGACGCTCCTCGAATAAATTCAGTTGAAAATTCAATGCGCAAGTATGGCTCATCTCACTACAGAACAACGACTTATCATCATTGGACGTTTACAGACTGGACAGTCACAAAGTGTAGTGGCCAGACAATTTATTGTGGTTAGAAGCACCATTAGTCGCCTTTGGAGGCGATTTCAAAAACTGGCTCAGTGGCAGACCGGCCGCGCAGTGGAAGACCCAGAGTCACAACTCCTGCCGAAGACCGCTTCATACGGCTGCGTCACCTCAGGAATCGACTTGCATCTGCGTCCTCCACAGTCCAGTCAATGTCAGCAGCTCGTCGAATTTCAGCTCAAACGGTCAGGAACCGGCTGCACGACTCTGGTCTTTGGGCTAGAAGACCCTACAGAGGTCCTGTTTTTACAGACCGGCATCGCCAGAACCGACTGCAGTGGGCGAACCAGCATCGTCAATGGACACGTTGGGAATGACTGGAGACGGGTTTGGTTTAGTGATGAATCATTTTTTGTGCTCCAGCGACACGATAGACGGAGAAGAGTTTACCGCAGAGTCCATGAGCGCTACGCCCAGAACACCGTTGAAGAGGCTCATCCACATGGTGGTGGAGGTGTACTGATGTGGTGGGCGATAAACTTCATGGGAAGAAGTGACCTGGTGCAAATTGAAGGATGCCTGAATGCCCAACGATACGTCGCTGAAATTCTTCGTCCTCACGTCCTTCCACTTCTGGCTGCACGAGGGTCGATTTTTCAGCAGGATAACGCTCGACCTCATGTGGCACAACTCACCACCCAGTTCCTCGCTGACAACAACGTCCAGACCATTCCGTGGCCAGCCATGTCATCAGACATGAACCCCGTAGAACACTTATGGGATGAACTCGACAGACGACTCCGCCAGCGAGACGTGGCTCCAGCCAATCTCCGACAGTTGTCTCTTGCACTGCGGGAAGAGTGGGCAGCCATCCCACAACAACAGATCCAACGGCTAATCGGATCCATGTCAATGAGATGTCGTTCTCTGATAGAGGCCAGAGGAGGCCATACACCTTACTAAAACGGAGGCCTCAGTCGCAAAGAATAAAAGTCCAAACCAAATTTAATGAACATCATTTCATTGTTAAAGTCTGAAAGTTTCTTCATGCCAAGATTGAAACATTAATTCCGTAAAATAAAATTTTGGTACAAGTTTGAAATTTGGTGTCCATTACCACTGCAATTGTTGTTTCCGTAACTTCATTATTTTTTTTTACATAGACAGGGGTGTCAGCCCTATGCTAAAACCCCCAACCTGGAGGACCAGGGTACCAGCTTTTGTCTGACCCCTACCCACACAGACCAGTCCAGCTTGGTTGAACCTACCAGGAGTAAAACTCCCACTGGCATAGCTCTGGGGATTGTCAGGGTACGCAAGCTGCCATACCGCTACAAGGTATAGGTACCATTGATGGCGTTGCACTGCTGGCACATTCGCATCAACACGTCCAGGAAAAAACGGATGGACTTAATAAATTTAGCCAGCAGGTGGGCTTGAACATCAATTTAAAGAAGTCTGAGGTCATGACGCTCAATGTGAGCAACACTGGGCCCATGTCGGTAAGGAATCAGCAACTGGTACAGACAGATGCCTTCACATGCCTAGGAAGCATAGTGGCACCAGACGGTGGGGCAGGCGGGGACATCAGCGTCAGAATGGGTGGGGCAAGAGCAGCCTTCTTTGGCCTGGATAACATTTGGGGGTCCTCCCAGTGCAGCGCAGGCACAGAATTGGGATTATACCAGAGTTGCGTGCTTTCTGTGCTTCTCTATGGTGCGGAATGCTGGAGAGTCACAGAGAAGGAAATGTCAAAATTGTCCTCTTTTCACACAACATGCCTAGGAAAAGTTCACCGCATCTTTTGGCCGAGTGCCATCACCGACCAAGATCTGCTTGCTCGTAGCAAGCAAGAGGACATGCACACCATCATAGCTGGCAGACGCTGGAGCTGGGTTGGTCATGTCCTCAGAAGAGACCCCGATGCCATCACTGGAACATCTATGCTTTGGACCCCTGTGGGAAGGCGAAAGAGAGGCCGACCGGGGACAACTTGGCGGAGGACTGTGGAGGCTGAGATGCGGAGAGTGAACCAGAGTTGGGGCACTGTACGAAGGATGGCCACCGACCGAGCAAAGTGGAATCAATTTGTTGTTGCCCTACAAGACGCCACTAGGCGTGATGGCCACTGACTGCTTTGACGGTCGGTGGTTAAGGATCGAAGAAGAAGACCACTGCAATAATGTTGCGTTTCTTTTTTTGAACAGTATATATATTGTTTTCAATTCCAAATAATATGAGCAACTGCCGATATGAGAAAGTGGCATCACATTTGTCAAATCGTTGTAAATAGGGATATTCACAATTATGCTAATACGTTAAATAAATAGACAACAAAAACAAACAAACAAACAAACAAAATCAAGAAGAAACTCTGAACAAGAATAATATTAAAATCGAGGGGTGTAAAGGCCTGGTGGTTCCAGTTATATAACTGACTTTAACAGATATTTAATTGACTTTCATCTGTTAAGTCATATGCATTGTAAGAACAGCATCAGACCTTCACATTCCCAGCCACTAATATTAACATTTGTTCGTGTTAAATATTGTTTGACTATATTATGCAGTTCCCTAGGTCTGTCTATTCTTAACACTTCTTCTATATTTATATAAAATCCAGGAAGTTGAGGGGGACTGCGGTAAGACGTGGAGTACAATGGATGGGTTTGAAAAAAAAATCGAAAAAAGGTGATTCGTCTTACGAGGACAAAAGACAAAGAAAGTATTCTAAAGACGAATCACCTTTTTCGATTTTTTTCAAACCCATATATTATAAATATATTTTGTATAATTTATATAAATTTATATATTATACATATATTTTGTATAATTTATATAATTTTAAATTATATAATATAAATTATATAATTTTAATATTAAAACATATAGAATTATATAATAAAAATTATCTAATATAATAAAGTTTTATATTTTTATTATTTTATTAATATTTATTAATTATAATATCATTATTATAAAATTATATAATAAATTATATAATATTATTATTATATAATAATAAAAATTATATTATATATGGTGGGTGGGTGGGTGTGTGTGTGTGCGTGTGTGCGTGTATGCGTGTATGCGTGTATGCATGTATGTATGTATGTATGTATGTATGTATGTATGTATGTATGTATGTATGTATGTATGTATGTATGTATGTATGTATGTATGTATGTATGTATGTATGTATGTATGTATGTATGTTAGAACATGGCTAGCGCTAAATGAATCATCCACAGGGAGCTATTTCTTTTGTCCCAGGTCGAAGGGTGGCCTTGGCATACCAAACCCCTTCATATTATACCACTTTCGACATATTTCATTCCTTATCAGTATGCTCAATTGTGATTATAGTCTTGTAAAAACTGCAGCAATAAACTCGTTAGATAGACATATGAAAAAACGTAAAATAGACCAAGTAGATGAAGATAGGAATAACTTTGCAAGTTACGAGTTAAACGAAACAAACCATCTAGCTAAAAGATCGAAGGTGAATTGACCAAGATCATTTTGGGTAGAACTGAATGAAGAATGCGCGCGTGAAGGAGTGAGTGTGAAAGTGGATGACAGTGGCCATTACATTGTACATTTAGATGTAGATGAAGATGTGAGTCTAACATACAAGTCAGCAAGTGCTTTTTATTCTGGATTTAAATCACATAAACTTAACCTAATTCTAAGTGAACTAAAAAGTAAATCGTCACAAGGGAGAATAGTGCGCGAAATGAAATGTGTAAACCCTTCATTGTCATCTAGTTTTCTATCTAATGTTAAATTAAGTGATAAAATACTTTCATTTGCTGTGAGATTGAGGTTACAGTTGCTGGAATGCGAAAATCTTTTACATCTATACTACCCACAGACATGCAGGAAAATGTGCAAAATATGTAACCACCCATACGAAACAGTGTCACATTTATTGAATGGATGTACCAAATTTCAAACATTATACCAACAAAGGCACAATAGAGCTGTAGACATTATTTATGAGAAACTGAAATGCTCATACAATAATAAGAGTGACATAACAATAAATAAAGAGCTAATAGTTAAACCATCACTTTTCGGCAGCAGTAACACCTCATTTAAGACACATGCCGTAAAACCTGATTTAACGATAATCAATCGACAGAACAAAACAGCTTTTATAGTAGAGGCAGCAATACCATATGACGCCCATTTAGATAAATGTTACCAACATAAATTTGATAAGTACTATCCATTGACTGCAGAAATTAACGAACTAGGCTATCGTACGCATGTAATCGTACTGATAATTGGTAGTTTGGGTCATGTGCATGCAAAGTGTGTGAGTGGATTAATGTCGCTAGGGTTGCGGAAATTTGAAGCTAAGGTTTTATGTAAATATGTCAGTATCAGTGCAATTATAGGTTCTTACAGAATATGGAAACTTCGATGTAAAAAACACCCATGTTAAATTGCTGAAATGTTTTCCCCACCGTCTAATCTCAATTGTGCTCTGTCTACTATACCAAACGACTATTGTATTTGATGCTATATTTAATATCTCACTCTACTAGCAGTCAAAGTTTTTTATGGCAAACAGAAATTCTGATAAAACCCCCATGTAAAAACAACCATATTGCTCTACTTGAATGGTATTCCTCACACATTTTGTAAATTTCAATAATTCTCATTTTTTGGCAGGTTATATCATATCATTATATGCCAATGTCTTTTAGAAAGCTTAAAAAATGTTATGTATGTGTAACACAAAGGTTCGATGTAAAAACACCCACATATAACTACTTGAGACGTCTTCAACACTTTATGTAATTTCTAATGATTCTCCTATATGCCATGTTGTATCTATTATATCATGTCTGTACATATTAATGTATTTTATGGAGAATAAAGATTCTGATATGTATCCATCCAAGATGGCGTCGTGACAAGCAGCACTTTTGTGCTGTTCTGCTTATGTCGTCTTATTGGAAGATATATCCGTTGTTACGACCACCGATAACGTCGTTATGGATTTACAAAGTGTTGGACATGTTTCTAAGTTAAAATTTTTCAAGAAGGAAGCTATAAAAAGTGGTAAAATAAAGTTCTGTTGTGAGAAGAGTACCGTGTTCACATTCGCAGAGCCTAACCATGATGGCGACCCTTTGAACATCTGTGACAGTGAGTTCGTCACTTTAGGAATTCACTTCTAACTAAAACAGACTATAGCTTGGTTGATAGGAATTTGTTAAAATAAAGAAAAAATTAAACCGTAAAATTTATAGTATTAACAGATCATGATAGTAATAGCGTAAATTAATTATTGTCCAATCGTGAGCTGAATAAACATAGATCACGCAACGCTAACCTAGATTGAGCTGGAAACCCAGCGGGCTGCCCCGGCCAAAGTAGAGAAGCAGATCAGTCTTGATACTGTCCGGACGTGTTGTCCTTAGGCTGCTAAACTTTCGTGGATTCTTCGATTAAATTAAAGGACGTGTTCATTTAGCCGAGATGCAAGAGTCTGGAGAGGGCCAGAGATTGGAAGTGATCACTACCTGCTAACAATCAAACGAACAACTGAAAGAGTTGCTCAGCCTAGGAACTGCCCAACATCACGCAAGAAACCAAGTAAACGAGAAGGAGAAATGAGCATTAGGACCTACAAGCTAAGAGAGCCAGAAATTAAGACCAGATATCAGGGGCTTATTGCTACAGCGGTGAGCAACACAGAAGAACGACCTGATGACTTGGAAACCCTCTGGAATAAATTCAAGGATATCATAAAGACAGCTGCTGCAGAAGCATGCGGTGAAGTCCGACTTGGGAACCAGAGAAAGAGGACACCTTGGTGGACAGAGGAAGTCAAAGAGAAAATAAGGGAGAAGAAAATGGCATGGAAACAATACTTAGGAGCTAAAAACACAACAGGACAAATGGAAAAATATAGAGAATATGTGACACTCAGAACAGAAGCAAAGAACAAAGTGCTAGCAGCAAAACAGAAGTCCTGGGAAGAATTTGGAGAAAAGCTAGAAAAAGATGCACAAGAAAACCAGAAATTGTTCTATAAGACCCTAAAGAACATGAGGAAAGAAAAACAATGCCCTCTCAAATTTATAAAGGACAAGCAAGGCAAATTGCTTACTGCCCCGAAGGAAGTAATGGAAAGATGGAAAGAATATTTCTCAGAACTCCTGGATGGTGAGCATGATGAAGCATCAGAAATGATAACCACTAGCACAGAAGAGAAAACTAATGATGGTGAAGATGACATAAAGATGGAAGAACTGAGGGCAGCACTAGAGAAAATCAAGATGGGCAAAGCAGCAGGGCATGATGGTATAACACCAGAAATGGTTAAGTACATGGGAGCATCAGGCGACCTATTACTCTTAAAGGTCCTACAGGCAGCATGGTGCAACAAGACCATACCAAAGGATTGGGAGATTGCCATCATAACACCAATTTTTCAAAAAGGGTGACAATCGACAATGTGGAAACCATAGAGGCATATCCCTTCTCAGTGTCCCTGGTAAAATCTACTCTAGAATCCTAGAGCAGAGACTCCGACGCCTAGCTGAGCCACAATTGGATGAGGTCCATTGCGGATTCCGAGCAAACCGAAGTACTCAAGACCTAATCTTCACACTCAGACAGCTGAGTGAAAAGGCCCTTGAGTATAAGAGTGAGATCCATCTTTGTTTCATAGATCTGGAAAAGGCGTTTGACAGGGTCCCCTGGAGCAAACTTTGGGACTGTTTGGCAAGGAAGAATATTCCAGCACCTCTGATTCATGCTATACAGAGCTTCTACAAGTCTTGCAGAAATTATGTGAGGACAGCAAACCATAAGTCAGAAGAGTTCAGAACACCACTGGTGTAAGACAAGGTGATATCCTATCACCTTACCTCTTCATACTCCTTATGGACGATGTCATCAAGGCATGTAAGGAGAGAACAAGAAAGTATTCAGTGGGGTACTGGAAGATGAGACAGGTCTATATTTCGGAGCTGGCATTTGCTGATGATGTTGCCCTGATTGCTAAATCAGAGGCACATCTCCAATCCAACCTGCAAGTCTGGAAGGAAGAGCTGGAAAAGAGAGGGATGGTCATAAGCAGCTCTAAAACAAAATCCATGGTGATATCACGAGAAGAAAGAAAACATCAGATTAAGTTGGGAGAACAGGTCCTGGAGCAGGTCGACCACTTTAAATATCTCGGAGCTATTATAGACCGAAAGGGAGGCATCAAAGAAGAGTTGGCCACTCGAAAAGCAGCGGCTGGGAGACTTTTTCAGGCCATAAATCGTGGATTCCTCAGCAAGAAAGAGGTTGGTAAGAAAACGAAGATGGCTGTATACCGCTCCACCTATGTCCCAGTCTTGACATATGGATGCGAGTCGTGGGCAATGACTACAACCCACAAAAGCCAGATCCAAACCTCAGAAATGAGGTATCTGAGGAAAGTGGTTGAAGTAACAAGAAGAGACATGGTCCGCAACCAGACGATCCGTCAAGGCCTAAAATCCCATCCGCTGCAGACCCAAATAGAACAGTCCCAACTAAGATGGTTTGGCCATGTCTGCAGAATGGGAGAAGATCGGCTACCACGACAAGCATGGGAAACAAAGAGCCAGGGATCCAGACCTCCAGGACGACCCAGAGTCCGCTGGGAGGACAACATTAGACAATCTTTGAAGGACCGAGGACTAGAATGGAACCAGGCCAGGAAGAAGACAGCTGATAGAATGGTCTGGCGCTCTCTCTTCCAAACCTCTACACCTCACGGTAGAAGGGGAACGACTAAGTAAGTAAGTTCATTTAGCAGTTGCATAATCCTAGTCTATGATATGTGAGTTATTCCAAATAAGGAGAACTGTAAGTAGAGTGATCGGATTTCCTATTAGATTTTCATATCAATGCAAGATAGATTTTGCTCATGTAGAAAAGGAGCTAATGGCTGCAGGTTGCATCTTGAGTAAATTGCAGAGATGTGAATTTGACTTGTAGAAGCACCAATGGTTAGGTAGAATATGAAGCTCTGAAATAAAACTGAGGAAGATGAATTAATCTATCTGAACAAACACTGCTTTTACGTATTTGTAATCAACACAAACTGGTATTTGAAGGAACAAGTAGCCAGGAGCTGAATAAGCTTGATTCATATGATGTCGATTCCCCATACTATATTAAGAAGAACAACTTACGCTTGTAATTGAATGTATAATTCATGTTTTAATCTTCACGCCATCATGTACATGAGTTTATGATCAATAAAGATCACGTTGACACCAAAGGGAGGTCGTCAAATTATTACTATGCTATAAGCATGAATGGAAGAAAGGAAAGTCTGTTGAGAACCCCAAATACACCTTAGAGGATCATCCCAGAACCTGGTATAACCTTAAGTCTGTTGAAGAATAATTTCCATCTCTAGCGTATAGGCTAGTCGATTAACTAGACTCTTCGTAATAAACAGCAGCCCCCAACACCTTGCCCGGCCATACATCGACTATTGGAACACATTTAGTACCAACGAGTACACATGGCAGGATTTTGTAATTGCTGAAGCCAGTTTTAGAAAGGCCGTATCAACGAGGCCTATTAAAGTAAAGCCATTTTATGAACATTCAAATCCGTTGTGGTGGGTACGAATTATTTCAACACTGTGTAGTTTATTTTACGACAGCGAGAATAATTTCAAATTAACACGGCCAACCCTTCAGCATTGAGTTTCTTAAGTTTATCAAACGTATTTTGCTGAAGTTTCCTGTTACTATGCCGGAACCAACAACCAGTACTGAAGAGGTGAATGACACACAACAATTGAATGACTTTATTGAAGCGGTCCTATTTTTTATTAGGCATAACATCTGCCAAAGTTTAAAACGAAACAAAGAAAATGGTAACACACACAATGCGGGAAGCGTGACACGAGAGGAACTACTTTACTTGTTAGAAACAGATCAGAGTAAAGCTATCAATGTTATAAAACACAACAACAAGTTGTCGACCACCACCTGTAACATAGACATACAAGACATAGAAACACATTTTAAGGAACGCAGCCAGCGCAGACTTAATACACTTGCAAGCGACCCCCCATGGAAAGCAGAAATCGTCATCCAAGAGCCGAAGCACCCCCGGCCACTGACCCATTTAGGGTAGGCGAAGTATTATCGTGTATCAAAAAACTGCCGAGTAGGAAATCACCTGGTGCTGACGGTGTGACGTATGATACCATCAAGCAGCAGGCAAACACGCTCGCACCAATCCTGACGGTTATTTTTAACACATGCCTTTTCAACCAACGAGTGCCACCAGACTGGAAGCACGGTGTAATTACCCTTGTGCCTAAAAATGGAAATTTAAGCACCATCGAAGACTGGAGACCCATCTCTCTTCTGCTATCATCATACAAGTTGTTCATGAAATTAATTCAATCTCGGCACATGCAGTGGATTGTTGACACCCAGCGACTGTCCCAAGAAATGGTCTTCAAGAACATGTCTTCACCTTAAAAACAGCAGTTAGTGACTTTCTACATTCACCAGGAAAGGCATATCTGTGCTTTATTGATATTAAAGATGCATTTGGCAGCATTGACCACGAATTTATGATAAGGGAGCTAAGCGAATCAGGCTACCCTGACGTCTTTGTCAACATCACCAAAGATATATACAGTGGCTCCTCCTATCAAGTTAAAAACGCCAGTACTATCACAGACCGGATCGAGCGTAAGAAAGGTATTATTCAGGGGTGCCCATGGAGTGTCATTGTATTTGACCAAGGCATCGATAAATGGCTGCGGTGGATTGAGCAAGGTTATCAAATACATCACATGCCGAATCCCATTCAAGAGTGTGTGGATGACGTAAGTCTCTTCGCCACCATTATACACGACTTACAATCAATGGCACAGTAGACAACAGCATTTATGGAGACCAGCGGGATGGAGGTTAAGCCACAAAAGTGTGCAGTGTTCAGCGGTCAGCGAAGCGGAAACAATTGGGTCAACACTCGTAAGGCGGGCATTAATATCCAAGGTCATGAAATCCCCTCTTCTGACAGAGGGCGTTCGTACAGATACCTAGGACATGACATTACAATTGATAAATACATCGGACCAGTTCCAAGCAAGCAGCCTTATATTAGAATTTAGATCAAATTTAACCAAATTAAGCTGTGCCCCACTACCAACATCAGCAAAGATCTCATTAATTAACCCGATGTGTTTCGGTCCTCTCATGTTTTATTTTTCTAACATACACTTCACAGAAAAAACAACTTAAAGAAATTGAAGATGAAATTGTACAACACGTTAGAACATGGCTAGCGCTAAATGAATCATCCACAAGGAGCTATTTCTTTTGTCCCAGGTCGAAGGGTGGCCTTGGCATACCAAACCCCTTCATATTATACCACTTTCGACATATTTCATTCCTTATCAGTATGCTCAATTGTGATTATAGTCTTGTAAAAACTGCAGCAATAAACTCGTTAGATAGACATATGAAAAAACGTAAAATAGACCAAGTAGATGAAGATAGGAATAACTTTGCAAGTTACGAGTTAAACGAAACAAACCATCTAGCTAAAAGATCGAAGGTGAATTGGCCAAGATCATTTTGGGTAGAACTGAATGAAGAATGCGCGCGTGAAGGAGTGAGTGTGAAAGTGGATGACAGTGGCCATTACATTGTACATTTAGATGTAGATGAAGATGTGAGTCTAACATACAAGTCAGCAAGTGCTTTTTATTCTGGATTTAAATCACATAAACTTAACCTAATTCTAAGTGAACTAAAAAGTAAATCGTCACAAGGGAGAATAGTGCGCGAAATGAAATGTGTAAACCCTTCATTGTCATCAAGTTTTCTATCTAATGTTAAATTAAGTGATAAAATACTTTCATTTGCTGTGAGATCGAGGTTACAGTTGCTGGAATGCGAAAGTCTTTTACATCTATACTACCCACAGACATACACGAAAATGTGCAAAATATGTAACCACCCATACGAAACAGTGTCACATTTATTGAATGGATGTACCAAATTTCAAACATTATACCAACAAAGGCACAATAGAGCTGTAGACATTATTTATGAGAAACTGAAATCCTCATACAATAATAAGAGTGACATAACAATAAATAAAGAGATAATAGTTAAACCATCACTTTTCGGCAGCAGTAACACCTCATTTAAGACACATGCCGTAAAACCTGATCTAACGATAATCAATCGACAGAACAAAACAGCTTTTATAGTAGAGGCAGCAATACCATATGACGCCCATTTAGATAAATGTTACCAACATAAATTTGATAAGTACTATCCATTGACTGCAGAAATTAACGAACTAGGCTATCGTACGCATGTAATCGTACTGATAATTGGTAGTTTGGGTCATGTGCATGCAAAGTGTGTGAGTGGATTAATGTCGCTAGGGTTGCGGAAATTTGAAGCTAAGGTTTTATGTAAATATGTCAGTATCAGTGCAATTATAGGTTCTTACAGAATATGGAAACTTCGATGTAAAAAACACCCATGTTAAATTGCTGAAATGTTTTCCCCACCGTCTAATCTCAATTGTGCTCTGTCTACTATACCAAACGACTATTGTATTTGATGCTATATTTAATATCTCACTCTACTAGCAGTCAAAGTTTTTTTATGGCAAACAGAAATTCTGATAAAACCCCCATGTAAAAACAACCATATTGCTCTACTTGAATGGTATTCCACACACATTTTGTAAATTTCAATAATTCTCATTTTTTGGCAGGTTATATCATATCATTATATGCCAATGTCTTTTAGAAAGCTTAAAAAATTTTATGTATGTGTAACACAAAGGTTCGATGTAAAAAACACCCACATATAACTACTTGAGACGTCTTCAACACTTTATGTAATTTCTAATGATTCTCCTATATGCCATGTTGTATCTATTATATCATGTCTGTACATATTAATGTATTTTATGGAGAATAAAGATTCTGATATGTATCCATCCAAGATGGCGTCGTGACAAGCAGTATTTTGTGCTGTTCTGCTTATGTCGTCTTATTGGAAGATATATCCGTTGTTACGACCACCGATAACGTCGTTATGGATTTACAAAGTGTTGGACATGTTTCTAAGTTAAAATTTTTCAAGAAGGAAGCTATAAAAAGTGGTAAAATAAAGTTCTGTTGTGAGAAGAGTACCGTGTTCACATTCGCAGAGCCTAACCATGATGGCGACCCTTTGAACATCTGTGACAGTGAGTTCGTCACTTTAGGAATTCACTTCTAACTAAAACAGACTATAGCTTGGTTGATAGGAATGTTGTTAAAATAAAGAAAAAATTAAACCGTAAAATTTATAGTATTAACAGATCATGATAGTAATAGCGTAGATTAATTATTGTCCAATCGTGAGCTGAATAAACATAGATCACGCAAACGCTAACCTAGATTGAGCTGGAAACCCAGCGGGCTGCCCCGGCCAAAGTAGAGAAGCAGATCAGTCTTGATACTGTCCGGACAAACAAAGGTATGTTTTCAGGCACTCGTAAGAAATAAAGAAGTAGAACACTTGGACAACAGAAAAACAACAGACGTGAGTGGCTTACCCAGGGTTCGAACCCCGTACCTTCCGTACGACAACTCCGCCTAGTATCAAGCGAATCACACTGACCCCACGGCCAGCTAGGCATCCTACTATTTGTATGACCCAGGATGCCTAGCTGGCCGTGGGGTCAGTGTGATTCGCTTGATAGCTAGGCGGAGTTGTCGTACGGAAGGTACGGGGTTCGAACCCTGGGTAAGCCACTCACGTCTGTTGTTTTTCTGTTGTCCAAGTGTTCTACTTATTTATTTCTTACGAGTGCCTGAAAACATACCTTTATGTTTGTCTAATATTAATTTACTGTTTACAGGCCTCGGGTTTCCCTTCCTTATGTGTTATTACTGTCCGGACGTGTTGTCCTTAGGCTGCTAAACTTTCGAGGATTCTTCGATTAAATTAAAGGACGTGTTCATTTAGCAGTTGCATAATCCTAGTCTATGATATGTGAGTTATTCCAAATAAGGAGAACTGTAAGTAGAGTGATCGGATTTCCTATTAGATTTTCATATCAATGCAAGATAGATTTTGCTCATGTAGAAAAGGAGCTAATGGCTGCAGGTTGCATCTTGAGTAAATTGCAGAGATGTGAATTTGACTTGTAGAAGCACCAATGGTTAGGTAGAATATGAAGCTCTGAAATAAAACTGAGGAAGATGAATTAATCTATCTGAACAAACACTGCTAATTTTACGTATTTGTAATCAACACAAACTGGTATTTGAAGGAACAAGTAGCCAGGAGCTGAATAAGCTTGATTCATATGATGTCGATTCCCCATACTATATTAATAAGAACAACTTACGCTTGTAATTGAATGTATAATTCATGTTTTAATCTTCACGCCATCATGTACATGAGTTTTTATGATCAATAAAGATCACGTTGACACCAAAGGGAGGTCGTCAAATTATTACTATGCTATAAGCATGAATGGAAGAAAGGAAAGTCTGTTGAGAAAACTATAATGCCTTACTAACTGCTCTAACCAAATACACCTTAGAGGATCATCCCAGAACCTGGTATAACCTTAAGTCTGTTGAAGAATAATTTCCATCTCTAGCGTATAGGCTAGTCGATTAACTAGACTCTTCGTAATAAACAGCAGCCCCCAACACCTTGCCCGGCCATACATCGACTATTGGAACACATTTAGTACCAACGAGTACACATGGCAGGATTTTGTAATTGCTGAAGCCAGTTTTAGAAAGGCCGTATCAACGCGGCCTATTAAAGTAAAGCCATTTTATGAACATTCAAATCCGTTGTGGTGGGTACGAATTATTTCAACACTGTGTAGTTTATTTTACGACAGCGAGAATAATTTCAAATTAACACGGCCAACCCTTCAGCATTGAGTTTCTTAAGTTTATCAAACGTATTTTGCTGAAGTTTCCTGTTACTATGCCGGAACCAACAACCAGTACTGAAGAGGTGAATGACACACAACAATTGAATGACTTTATTGAAGCGGTCCTATTTTTTATTAGGCATAACATCTGCCAAAGTTTAAAACGAAACAAAGAAAATGGTAACACACACAATGCGGGAAGCGTGACACGAGAGGAACTACTTTACTTGTTAGAAACAGATCAGAGTAAAGCTATCAATGTTATAAAACACAACAACAAGTTGTCGACCACCACCTGTAACATAGACATACAAGACATAGAAACACATTTTAAGGAACGCAGCCAGCGCAGACTTAATACACTTGCAAGCGACCCCCCATGGAAAGCAGAAATCGTCATCCAAGAGCCGAAGCACCCCCGGCCACTGACCCATTTAGGGTAGGCGAAGTATTATCGTGTATCAAAAAACTGCCGAGTAGGAAATCACCTGGTGCTGACGGTGTGACGTATGATACCATCAAGCAGCAGGCAAACACGCTCGCACCAATCCTGACGGTTATTTTTAACACATGCCTTTTCAACCAACGAGTGCCACCAGACTGGAAGCACGGTGTAATTACCCTTGTGCCTAAAAATGGAAATTTAAGCACCATCGAAGACTGGAGACCCATCTCTCTTCTGCTATCATCATACAAGTTGTTCATGAAATTAATTCAATCTCGACACATGCAGTGGATTGTTGACACCCAGCGACTGTCACCTCGGAAAAAAGGATCATTGCCAAGAAATGGTCTTCAAGAACATGTCTTCACCTATAAAACAGCAGTTAGTGACTTTCTACATTCACCAGGAAAGGCATATCTGTGCTTTATTGATATTAAAGATGCATTTGGCAGCATTGACCACGAATTTATGATAAGGGAGCTAAGCTAATCAGGCTACCCTGACGTCTTTGTCAACATCACCAAAGATATATACAGTGGCTCCTCCTATCAAGTTAAAAACGCCAGTACTATCACAGACCGGATCGAGCGTAAGAAAGGTATTATTCAGGGGTGCCCATGGAGTGTCATTGTATTTGAACAAGGCATCGATAAATGGCTGCGGTGGATTGAGCAAGGTTATCAAATACATCACATGCCGAATCCCATTCAAGAGTGTGTGGATGACGTAAGTCTCTTCGCCACCATTATACACGACTTACAATCAATGGCACAGTAGACAACAGCATTTATGGAGACCAGCGGGATGGAGGTTAAGCCACAAAAGTGTGCAGTGTTCAGCGGTCAGCGAAGCGGAAACAATTGGGTCAACACTCGTAAGGCGGGCATTAATATCCAAGGTCATGAAATCCCCTCTTCTGACAGAGGGCGTTCGTACAGATACCTAGGACATGACATTACAATTGATAAATACATCGGACCAGTTCCAAGCAAGCAGCCTTATATTAGAATTTAGATCAAATTTAACCAAATTAAGCTGTGCCCCACTACCAACATCAGCAAAGATCTCATTAATTAACCCGATGTGTTTCGGTCCTCTCATGTTTTATTTTTCTAACATACACTTCACAGAAAAACAACTTAAAGAAATTGAAGATGAAATTGTACAACACGTTAGAACATGGCTAGCGCTAAATGAATCATCCACAAGGAGCTATTTCTTTTGTCCCAGGTCGAAGGGTGGCCTTGGCATACCAAACCCCTTCATATTATACCACTTTCGACATATTTCATTCCTTATCAGTATGCTCAATTGTGATTATAGTCTTGTAAAAACTGCAGCAATAAACTCGTTAGATAGACATATGAAAAAACGTAAAATAGACCAAGTAGATGAAGATAGGAATAACTTTGCAAGTTACGAGTTAAACGAAACAAACCATCTAGCTAAAAGATCGAAGGTGAATTGGCCAAGATCATTTTGGGTAGAACTGAATGAAGAATGCGCGCGTGAAGGAGTGAGTGTGAAAGTGGATGACAGTGGCCATTACATTGTACATTTAGATGTAGATGAAGATGTGAGTCTAACATACAAGTCAGCAAGTGCTTTTTATTCTGGATTTAAATCACATAAACTTAACCTAATTCTAAGTGAACTAAAAAGTAAATCGTCACAAGGGAGAATAGTGCGCGAAATGAAATGTGTAAACCCTTCATTGTCATCAAGTTTTCTATCTAATGTTAAATTAAGTGATAAAATACTTTCATTTGCTGTGAGATCGAGGTTACAGTTGCTGGAATGCGAAAGTCTTTTACATCTATACTACCCACAGACATACACGAAAATGTGCAAAATATGTAACCACCCATACGAAACAGTGTCACATTTATTGAATGGATGTACCAAATTTCAAACATTATACCAACAAAGGCACAATAGAGCTGTAGACATTATTTATGAGAAACTGAAATCCTCATACAATAATAAGAGTGACATAACAATAAATAAAGAGATAATAGTTAAACCATCACTTTTCGGCAGCAGTAACACCTCATTTAAGACACATGCCGTAAAACCTGATTTAACGATAATCAATCGACAGAACAAAACAGCTTTTATAGTAGAGGCAGCAATACCATATGACGCCCATTTAGATAAATGTTACCAACATAAATTTGATAAGTACTATCCATTGACTGCAGAAATTAACGAACTAGGCTATCGTACGCATGTAATCGTACTGATAATTGGTAGTTTGGGTCATGTGCATGCAAAGTGTGTGAGTGGATTAATGTCGCTAGGGTTGCGGAAATTTGAAGCTAAGGTTTTATGTAAATATGTCAGTATCAGTGCAATTATAGGTTCTTACAGAATATGGAAACTTCGATGTAAAAAAACACCCATGTTAAATTGCTGAAATGTTTTCCCCACCGTCTAATCTCAATTGTGCTCTGTCTACTATACCAAACGACTATTGTATTTGATGCTATATTTAATATCTCACTCTACTAGCAGTCAAAGTTTTTTTTTTATGGCAAACAGAAATTCTGATAAAACCCCCATGTAAAAACAACCATATTGCTCTGCTTGAATGGTATTCAACACACATTTTGTAAATTTCAATAAATCTCATTTTTTTGGCAGGTTATATCATATCATTATATGCCAATGTCTTTTAGAAAGCTTAAACATTTTTTATGTATGTGTAACACAAAGGTTCGATGTAAAAACACCCACATATAACTACTTGAGACGTCTTCAACACTTTATGTAATTTCTAATGATTCTCCTATATGCCATGTTGTATCTATTATATCATGTCTGTACATATTAATGTATTTTATGGAGAATAAAGATTCTGATATGTATCCATCCAAGATGGCGTCGTGACAAGCAGCACTTTTGTGCTGTTCTGCTTATGTCGTCTTATTGGAAGATATATCCGTTGTTACGACCACCGATAACGTCGTTATGGATTTACAAAGTGTTGGACATGTTTCTAAGTTAAAATTTTTCAAGAAGGAAGCTATAAAAAGTGGTAAAATAAAGTTCTGTTGTGAGAAGAGTACCGTGTTCACATTCGCAGAGCCTAACCATGATGGCGACCCTTTGAACATCTGTGACAGTGAGTTCGTCACTTTAGGAATTCACTTCTAACTAAAACAGACTATAGCTTGGTTGATAGGAATTTGTTAAAATAAAGAAAAAATTAAACCGTAAAATTTATAGTATTAACAGATCATGATAGTAATAGCGTAGATTAATTATTGTCCAATCGTGAGCTGAATAAACATAGATCACGCAACGCTAACCTAGATTGAGCTGGAAACCCAGCGGGCTGCCCCGGCCAAAGTAGAGAAGCAGATCAGTCTTGATACTGTCCGGACAAACATAAAGGTATGTTTTCAGGCACTCGTAAGAAATAAAGAAGTAGAACACTTGGACAACAGAAAAACAACAGACGTGAGTGGCTTACCCAGGGTTCGAACCCCGTACCTTCCGTACGACAACTCCGCCTAGCTATCAAGCGAATCACACTGACCCCACGGCCAGCTAGGCATCCTACTATTTACTGGACCCAGGATGCCTAGCTGGCCGTGGGGTCAGTGTGATTCGCTTGATAGCTAGGCGGAGTTGTCGTACGGAAGGTACGGGGTTCGAACCCTGGGTAAGCCACTCACGTCTGTTGTTTTTCTGTTGTCCAAGTGTTCTACTTCTTTATTTCTTACGAGTGCCTGAAAACATACCTTTATGTTTGTCTAATATTAATTTACTGTTTACAGGCCTCGGGTTTCCCTTCCTTATGTGTTATTACTGTCCGGACGTGTTGTCCTTAGGCTGCTAAACTTTCGAGGATTCTTCGATTAAATTAAAGGACGTGTTCATTTAGCAGTTGCATAATCCTAGTCTATGATATGTGAGTTATTCCAAATAAGGAGAACTGTAAGTAGAGTGATCGGATTTCCTATTAGATTTTCATATCAATGCAAGATAGATTTTGCTCATGTAGAAAAGGAGCTAATGGCTGCAGGTTGCATCTTGAGTAAATTGCAGAGATGTGAATTTGACTTGTAGAAGCACCAATGGTTAGGTAGAATATGAAGCTCTGAAATAAAACTGAGGAAGATGAATTAATCTATCTGAACAAACACTGCTTTTACGTATTTGTAATCAACACAAACTGGTATTTGAAGGAACAAGTAGCCAGGAGCTGAATAAGCTTGATTCATATGATGTCGATTCCCCATACTATATTAATAAGAACAACTTACGCTTGTAATTGAATGTATAATTCATGTTTTAATCTTCACGCCATCATGTACATGAGTTTATGATCAATAAAGATCACGTTGACACCAAAGGGAGGTCGTCAAATTATTACTATGCTATAAGCATGAATGGAAGAAAGGAAAGTCTGTTGAGAAAACTATAATGCCTTACTAACTGCTCTAACCAAATACACCTTAGAGGATCATCCCAGAACCTGGTATAACCTTAAGTCTGTTGAAGAATAATTTCCATCTCTAGCGTATAGGCTAGTCGATTAACTAGACTCTTCGTAATAAACAGCAGCCCCCAACACCTTGCCCGGCCATACATCGACTATTGGAACACATTTAGTACCAACGAGTACACATGGCAGGATTTTGTAATTGCTGAAGCCAGTTTTAGAAAGGCCGTATCAACGCGGCCTATTAAAGTAAAGCCATTTTATGAACATTCAAATCCGTTGTGGTGGGTACGAATTATTTCAACACTGTGTAGTTTATTTTACGACAGCGAGAATAATTTCAAATTAACACGGCCAACCCTTCAGCATTGAGTTTCTTAAGTTTATCAAACGTATTTTGCTGAAGTTTCCTGTTACTATGCCGGAACCAACAACCAGTACTGAAGAGGTGAATGACACACAACAATTGAATGACTTTATTGAAGCGGTCCTATTTTTTATTAGGCATAACATCTGCCAAAGTTTAAAACGAAACAAAGAAAATGGTAACACACACAATGCGGGAAGCGTGACACGAGAGGAACTACTTTACTTGTTAGAAACAGATCAGAGTAAAGCTATCAATGTTATAAAACACAACAACAAGTTGTCGACCACCACCTGTAACATAGACATACAAGACATAGAAAAACATTTTAAGGAACGCAGCCAGCGCAGACTTAATACACTTGCAAGCGACCCCCCATGGAAAGCAGAAATCGTCATCCAAGAGCCGAAGCACCCCCGGCCACTGACCCATTTAGGGTAGGCGAAGTATTATCGTGTATCAAAAAACTGCCGAGTAGGAAATCACCTGTAGCTGACGGTGTGACGTATGATACCATCAAGCAGCAGGCAAACACGCTCGCACCAATCCTGACGGTTATTTTTAACACATGCCTTTTCAACCAACGAGTGCCACCAGACTGGAAGCACGGTGTAATTACCCTTGTGCCTAAAAATGGAAATTTAAGCACCATCGAAGACTGGAGACCCATCTCTCTTCTGCTATCATCATACAAGTTGTTCATGAAATTAATTCAATCTCGACACATGCAGTGGATTGTTGACACCCAGCGACTGTCACCTCGGAAAAAAGGATCATTGCCAAGAAATGGTCTTCAAGAACATGTCTTCACCTTAAAAACAGCAGTTAGTGACTTTCTACATTCACCAGGAAAGGCATATCTGTGCTTTATTGATATTAAAGATGCATTTGGCAGCATTGACCACGAATTTATGATAAGGGAGCTAAGCTAATCAGGCTACCCTGACGTCTTTGTCAACATCACCAAAGATATATACAGTGGCTCCTCCTATCAAGTTAAAAACGCCAGTACTATCACAGACCGGATCGAGCGTAAGAAAGGTATTATTCAGGATTGCCCATGGAGTGTCATTGTATTTGAACAAGGCATCGATAAATGGCTGCGGTGGATTGAGCAAGGTTATCAAATACATCACATGCCGAATCCCATTCAAGAGTGTGTGGATGACGTAAGTCTCTTCGCCACCATTATACACGACTTACAATCAATGGCACAGTAGACAACAGCATTTATGGAGACCAGCGGGATGGAGGTTAAGCCACAAAAGTGTGCAGTGTTCAGCGGTCAGCGAAGCGGAAACAATTGGGTCAACACTCGTAAGGCGGGCATTAATATCCAAGGTCATGAAATCCCCTCTTCTGACAGAGGGCGTTCGTACAGATACCTAGGACATGACATTACAATTGATAAATACATCGGACCAGTTCCAAGCAAGCAGCCTTATATTAGAATTTAGATCAAATTTAACCAAATTAAGCTGTGCCCCACTACCAACATCAGCAAAGATCTCATTAATTAACCCGATGTGTTTCGGTCCTCTCATGTTTTATTTTTCTAACATACACTTCACAGAAAAACAACTTAAAGAAATTGAAGATGAAATTGTACAACACGTTAGAACATGGCTAGCGCTAAATGAATCATCCACAAGGAGCTATTTCTTTTGTCCCAGGTCGAAGGGTGGCCTTGGCATACCAAACCCCTTCATATTATACCACTTTCGACATATTTCATTCCTTATCAGTATGCTCAATTGTGATTATAGTCTTGTAAAAACTGCAGCAATAAACTCGTTAGATAGACATATGAAAAAACGTAAAATAGACCAAGTAGATGAAGATAGGAATAACTTTGCAAGTTACGAGTTAAACGAAACAAACCATCTAGCTAAAAGATCGAAGGTGAATTGGCCAAGATCATTTTGGGTAGAACTGAATGAAGAATGCGCGCGTGAAGGAGTGAGTGTGAAAGTGGATGACAGTGGCCATTACATTGTACATTTAGATGTAGATGAAGATGTGAGTCTAACATACAAGTCAGCAAGTGCTTTTTTATTCTGGATTTAAATCACATAAACTTAACCTAATTCTAAGTGAACTAAAAAGTAAATCGTCACAAGGGAGAATAGTGCGCGAAATGAAATGTGTAAACCCTTCATTGTCATCTAGTTTTCTATCTAATGTTAAATTAAGTGATAAAATACTTTCATTTGCTGTGAGATCGAGGTTACAGTTGCTGGAATGCGAAAGTCTTTTACATCTATACTACCCACAGACATACACGAAAATGTGCAAAATATGTAACCACCCATACGAAACAGTGTCACATTTATTGAATGGATGTACCAAATTTCAAACATTATACCAACAAAGGCACAATAGAGCTGTAGACATTATTTATGAGAAACTGAAATCCTCATACAATAATAAGAGTGACATAACAATAAATAAAGAGATAATAGTTAAACCATCACTTTTCGGCAGCAGTAACACCTCATTTAAGACACATGCCGTAAAACCTGATTTAACGATAATCAATCGACAGAACAAAAAACAGCTTTTATAGTAGAGGCAGCAATACCATATGACGCCCATTTAGATAAATGTTACCAACATAAATTTGATAAGTACTATCCATTGACTGCAGAAATTAACGAACTAGGCTATCGTACGCATGTAATCGTACTGATAATTGGTAGTTTGGGTCATGTGCATGCAAAGTGTGTGAGTGGATTAATGTCGCTAGGGTTGCGGAAATTTGAAGCTAAGGTTTTATGTAAATATGTCAGTATCAGTGCAATTATAGGTTCTTACAGAATATGGAAACTTCGATGTAAAAAACACCCATGTTAAATTGCTGAAATGTTTTCCCCACCGTCTAATCTCAATTGTGCTCTGTCTACTATACCAAACGACTATTGTATTTGATGCTATATTTAATATCTCACTCTACTAGCAGTCAAAGTTTTTTATGGCAAACAGAAATTCTGATAAAACCCCCATGTAAAAACAACCATATTGCTCTACTTGAATGGTATTCCACACACATTTTGTAAATTTCAATAATTCTCATTTTTTGGCAGGTTATATCATATCATTATATGCCAATGTCTTTTAGAAAGCTTAAAAAATTTTATGTATGTGTAACACAAAGGTTCGATGTAAAAACACCCACATATAACTACTTGAGACGTCTTCAACACTTTATGTAATTTCTAATGATTCTCCTATATGCCATGTTGTATCTATTATATCATGTCTGTACATATTAATGTATTTTATGGAGAATAAAGATTCTGATATGTATCCATCCAAGATGGCGTCGTGACAAGCAGCACTTTTGTGCTGTTCTGCTTATGTCGTCTTATTGGAAGATATATCCGTTGTTACGACCACCGATAACGTCGTTATGGATTTACAAAGTGTTGGACATGTTTCTAAGTTAAAATTTTTCAAGAAGGAAGCTATAAAAAGTGGTAAAATAAAGTTCTGTTGTGAGAAGAGTACCGTGTTCACATTCGCAGAGCCTAACCATGATGGCGACCCTTTGAACATCTGTGACAGTGAGTTCGTCACTTTAGGAATTCACTTCTAACTAAAACAGACTATAGCTTGGTTGATAGGAATTTGTTAAAATAAAGAAAAAATTAAACCGTAAAATTTATAGTATTAACAGATCATGATAGTAATAGCGAAGATTAATTATTGTCCAATCGTGAGCTGAATAAACATAGATCACGCAACGGTAACCTAGATTGAGCTGGAAACCCAGCGGGCTGCCCCGGCCAAAGTAGAGAAGCAGATCAGTCTTGATACTGTCCGGACAAACATAAAGGTATGTTTTCAGGCACTCGTAAGAAATAAAGAAGTAGAACACTTGGACAACAGAAAAACAACAGACGTGAGTGGCTTACCCAGGGTTCGAACCCCGTACCTTCCGTACGACAACTCCGCCTAGCTATCAAGCGAATCACACTGACCCCACGGCCAGCTAGGCATCCTACTATTTACTGGACCCAGGATGCCTAGCTGGCCGTGGGGTCAGTGTGATTCGCTTGATAGCTAGGCGGAGTTGTCGTATGGAAGGTACGGGGTTCGAACCCTGGGTAAGCCACTCACGTCTGTTGTTTTTCTGTTGTCCAAGTGTTCTACTTCTTTATTTCTTACGAGTGCCTGAAAACATACCTTTATGTTTGTCTAATATTTATTTAGTGTTTACAGGCCTCGGGTTTCCCTTCCTTGAATGTATTATTATGTCCGGACGTGTTGTCCTTAGGTATGTATAAACTTTCGAGGATTCTTCGATTAAATTAAAGGATGTATTCATTTAGCAGTTGCATAATCCTAGTCTATGATATGTGAGTTATTCCAAATAAGGAGAACTGTAAGTAGATGATCGGATTTCCTATTAGATTTTCATATCAATGCAAGATAGATTTTGCTCATGTAGAAAAGGAGCTAATGGCTGCAGGTTGCATCTTGAGTAAATTGCAGAGATGTGAATTTGACTTGTAGAAGCACCAATGGTTAGGTAGAATATGAAGCTCTGAAATAAAACTGAGGAAGATGAATTAATCTATCTGAACAAACACTGCTTTTACGTATTTGTAATCAACACAAACTGGTATTTGAAGGAACAAGTAGCCAGGAGCTGAATAAGCTTGATTCATATGATGTCGATTCCCCATACTATATTAATAAGAACAACTTACGCTTGTAATTGAATGTATAATTCATGTTTTAATCTTCACGCCATCATGTACATGAGTTTATGATCAATAAAGATCACGTTGACACCAAAGGGAGGTCGTCAAATTATTACTATGCTATAAGCATGAATGGAAGAAAGGAAAGTCTGTTGAGAAAACTATAATGCCTTACTAACTGCTCTAACCAAATACACCTTAGAGGATCATCCCAGAACCTGGTATAACCTTAAGTCTGTTGAAGAATAATTTCCATCTCTAGCGTATAGGCTAGTCGATTAACTAGACTCTTCGTAATAAACAGCAGCCCCCAACACCTTGCCCGGCCATACATCGACTATTGGAACACATTTAGTACCAACGAGTACACATGGCAGGATTTTGTAATTGCTGAAGCCAGTTTTAGAAAGGCCGTATCAACGAGGCCTATTAAAGTAAAGCCATTTTATGAACATTCAAATCCGTTGTGGTGGGTACGAATTATTTCAACACTGTGTAGTTTATTTTACGACAGCGAGAATAATTTCAAATTAACACGGCCAACCCTTCAGCATTGAGTTTCTTAAGTTTATCAAACGTATTTTGGTTACTATGCCGGAACCAACAACCAGTACTGAAGAGGTGAATGACACACAACAATTGAATGACTTTATTGAAGCGGTCCTATTTTTTATTAGGCATAACATCTGCCAAAGTTTAAAACGAAACAAAGAAAATGGTAACACACACAATGCGGGAAGCGTGACACGAGAGGAACTACTTTACTTGTTAGAAACAGATCAGAGTAAAGCTATCAATGTTATAAAACACAACAACAAGTTGTCGACCACCACCTGTAACATAGACATACAAGACATAGAAACACATTTTAAGGAACGCAGCCAGCGCAGACTTAATACACTTGCAAGCGACCCCCCATGGAAAGCAGAAATCGTCATCCAAGAGCCGAAGCACCCCGGCCACTGACCCATTTAGGGTAGGCGAAGTATTATCGTGTATCAAAAAACTGCCGAGTAGGAAATCACCTGGTGCTGACGGTGTGACGTATGATACCATCAAGCAGCAGGCAAACACGCTCGCACCAATCCTGACGGTTATTTTTAACACATGCCTTTTCAACCAACGAGTGCCACCAGACTGGAAGCACGGTGTAATTACCCTTGTGCCTAAAAATGGAAATTTAAGCACCATCGAAGACTGGAGACCCATCTCTCTTCTGCTATCATCATACAAGTTGTTCATGAAATTAATTCAATCTCGGCACATGCAGTGGATTGTTGACACCCAGCGACTGTCACCTCGGAAAAAAGGATCATTGCCAAGAAATGGTCTTCAAGAGAACATGTCTTCACCTTAAAACACAGTTAGTTAGTGACTTTCTACATTCACCAGGAAAGGCATATCTGTGCTTTATTGATATTAAAGATGCATTTGGCACCATTGACCACGAATTTATGATAAGGGAGCTAAGCGAATCAGGCTACCCTGACGTCTTTGTCAACATCACCAAAGATATATACAGTGGCTCCTCCTATCAAGTTTAAAAACGCCAGTACTATCACAGACCGGATCGAGCGTAAGAAAGGTATTATTCAGGGGTGCCCATGGAGTGTCATTGTATTTGAACAAGGCATCGATAAATGGCTGCGGTGGATTGAGCAAGGTTATCAAATACATCACATGCCGAATCCCATTCAAGAGTGTGTGGATGACGTAAGTCTCTTCGCCACCATTATACACGACTTACAATCAATGGCACAGTAGACAACAGCATTTATGGAGACCAGCGGGATGGAGGTTAAGCCACAAAAGTGTGCAGTGTTCAGCGGTCAGCGAAGCGGAAACAATTGGGTCAACACTCGTAAGGCGGGCATTAATATCCAAGGTCATGAAATCCCCTCTTCTGACAGAGGGCGTTCGTACAGATACCTAGGACATGACATTACAATTGATAAATACATCGGACCAGTTCCAAGCAAGCAGCCTTATATTAGAATTTAGATCAAATTTAACCAAATTAAGCTGTGCCCCACTACCAACATCAGCAAAGATCTCATTAATTAACCCGATGTGTTTCGGTCCTCTCATGTTTTATTTTTCTAACATACACTTCACAGAAAAACAACTTAAAGAAATTGAAGATGAAATTGTACAACACGTTAGAACATGGCTAGCGCTAAATGAATCATCCACAAGGAGCTATTTCTTTTGTCCCAGGTCGAAGGGTGGCCTTGGCATACCAAACCCCTTCATATTATACCACTTTCGACATATTTCATTCCTTATCAGTATGCTCAATTGTGATTATAGTCTTGTAAAAACTGCAGCAATAAACTCGTTAGATAGACATATGAAAAAAACGTAAAATAGACCAAGTAGATGAAGATAGGAATAACTTTGCAAGTTACGAGTTAAACGAAACAAACCATCTAGCTAAAAGATCGAAGGTGAATTGGCCAAAATCATTTTGGGTAGAACTGAATGAAGAATGCGCGCGTGAAGGAGTGAGTGTGAAAGTGGATGACAGTGGCCATTACATTGTACATTTACATGTAGATGAAGATGTGAGTCTAACATACAAGTCAGCAAGTGCTTTTTATTCTGGATTTAAATCACATAAACCTAACCTAATTCTAAGTGAACTAAAAAGTAAATCGTCACAAGGGAGAATAGTGCGCGAAATGAAATGTGTAAACCCTTCATTGTCATCAAGTTTTCTATCTAATGTTAAATTAAGTGATAAAATACTTTCATTTGCTGTGAGATCGAGGTTACAGTTGCTGGAATGCGAAAATCTTTTACATCTATACTACCCACATACATACACGAAAATGTGCAAAATATGTAACCACCCATACGAAACAGTGTCACATTTATTGAATGGATGTACCAAATTTCAAACATTATACCAACAAAGGCACAATAGAGCTGTAGACATTATTTATGAGAAACTGAAATCCTCATACAATAATAAGAGTGACATAACAATAAATAAAGAGATAATAGTTTAAACCATCACTTTTCGGCAGCAGTAACACCTCATTTAAGACACATGCCGTAAAACCTGATTTAACGATAATCAATCGACAGAACAAAACAGCTTTTATAGTAGAGGCAGCAATACCATATGACGCCCATTTAGATAAATGTTACCAACATAAATTTGATAAGTACTATCCATTGACTGCAGAAATTAACGAACTAGGCTATCGTACGCATGTAATCGTACTGATAATTGGTAGTTTGGGTCATGTGCATGCAAAGTGTGTGAGTGGATTAATGTCGCTAGGGTTGCGGAAATTTGAAGCTAAGGTTTTATGTAAATATGTCAGTATCAGTGCAATTATAGGTTCTTACAGAATATGGAAACTTCGATGTAAAAAACACCCATGTTAAATTGCTGAAATGTTTTCCCCACCGTCTAATCTCAATTGTGCTCTGTCTACTATACCAAACGACTATTGTATTTGATGCTATATTTAATATCTCACTCTACTAGCAGTCAAAGTTTTTTATGGCAAACAGAAATTCTGATAAAACCCCCATGTAAAAACAACCATATTGCTCTACTTGAATGGTATTCCACACACATTTTGTAAATTTCAATAATTCTCATTTTTTGGCAGGTTATATCATATCATTATATGCCAATGTCTTTTAGAAAGCTTAAAAAAATTTTATGTATGTGTAACACAAAGGTTCGATGTAAAAACACCCACATATAACTACTTGAGACGTCTTCAACACTTTATGTAATTTCTAATGATTCTCCTATATGCCATGTTGTATCTATTATATCATGTCTGTACATATTAATGTATTTTATGGAGAATAAAGATTCTGATATGTATCCATCCAAGATGGCGTCGTGACAAGCAGCACTTTTGTGCTGTTCTGCTTATGTCGTCTTATTGGAAGATATATCCGTTGTTACGNGCACCGATAACGTTGTTATGGATTTACAAAGTGTTGGACATGTTTCTAAGTTAAAATTTTTCAAGAAGGAAGCTATAAAAAGTGGTAAAATAAAGTTCTGTTGTGAGAAGAGTACCGTGTTCACATTCGCAGAGCCTAACCATGATGGCGACCCTTTGAACATCTGTGACAGTGAGTTCGTCACTTTAGGGAATTCACTTCTAACTAAAACAGACTATAGCTTGGTTGATAGGAATTTGTTAAAATAAAGAAAAAATTAAACCGTAAAATTTATAGTATTAACAGATCATGATAGTAATAGCGTAGATTAATTATTGTCCAATCGTGAGCTGAATAAACATAGATCACGCAACGCTAACCTAGATTGAGCTGGAAACCCAGCGGGCTGCCCCGGCCAAAGTAGAGAAGCAGATCAGTCTTGATACTGTCCGGACAAACATAAAGGTATGTTTTCAGGCACTCGTAAGAAATAAAGAAGTAGAACACTTGGACAACAGAAAAACAACAGATGTGAGTGGCTTACCCAATGTATTCGAACCCCGTACCTTCCGTACGACAACTCCGCCTAGCTATCAAGCGAATCACACTGACCCCACGGCCAGCTAGGCATCCTACTATTTACTGGACCCAGGATGCCTAGCTGGCCGTGGGGTCAGTGTGATTCGCTTGATAGCTAGGCGGAGTTGTCGTACGGAAGGTACGGGGTTCGAACCCTGGGTAAGCCACTCACGTCTGTTGTTTTTCTGTTGTCCAAGTGTTCTACTTCTTTATTTCTTACGAGTGCCTGAAAACATACCTTTATGTTTGTCTAATATTAATTTACTGTTTACAGGCCTCGGGTTTCCCTTCCTTATGTGTTATTACTGTCCGGACGTGTTGTCCTTAGGCTGCTAAACTTTCGAGGATTCTTCGATTAAATTAAAGGACGTGTTCATTTAGCAGTTGCATAATCCTAGTCTATGATATGTGAGTTATTCCAAATAAGGAGAACTGTAAGTAGAGTGATCGGATTTCCTATTAGATTTTCATATCAATGCAAGATAGATTTTGCTCATGTAGAAAAGGAGCTAATGGCTGCAGGTTGCATCTTGAGTAAATTGCAGAGATGTGAATTTGACTTGTAGAAGCACCAATGGTTAGGTAGAATATGAAGCTCTGAAATAAAACTGAGGAAGATGAATTAATCTATCTGAACAAACACTGCTTTTACGTATTTGTAATCAACACAAACTGGTATTTGAAGGAACAAGTAGCCAGGAGCTGAATAAGCTTGATTCATATGATGTCGATTCCCCATACTATATTAATAAGAACAACTTACGCTTGTAATTGAATGTATAATTCATGTTTTAATCTTCACGCCATCATGTACATGAGTTTATGATCAATAAAGATCACGTTGACACCAAAGGGAGGTCGTCAAATTATTACTATGCTATAAGCATGAATGGAAGAAAGGAAAGTCTGTTGAGAAAACTATAATGCCTTACTAACTGCTCTAACCAAATACACCTTAGAGGATCATCCCAGAACCTGGTATAACCTTAAGTCTGTTGAAGAATAATTTTCATCTCTAGCGTATAGGCTAGTCGATTAACTAGACTCTTCGTAATAAACAGCAGCCCCCAGCACCTTGCCCGGCCATACATCGACTATTGGAACACATTTAGTACCAACGAGTACACATGGCAGGATTTTGTAATTGCTGAAGCCAGTTTTAGAAAGGCCGTATCAACGCGGCCTATTAAAGTAAAGCCATTTTATGAACATTCAAATCCGTTGTGGTGGGTACGAATTATTTCAACACTGTGTAGTTTATTTTACGACAGCGAGAATAATTTCAAATTAACACGGCCAACCCTTCAGCATTGAGTTTCTTAAGTTTATCAAACGTATTTTGCTGAAGTTTCCTGTTACTATGCCGGAACCAACAACCAGTACTGAAGAGGTGAATGACACACAACAATTGAATGACTTTATTGAAGCGGTCCTATTTTTTATTAGGCATAACATCTGCCAAAGTTTAAAACGAAACAAAGAAAATGGTAACACACACAATGCGGGAAGCGTGACACGAGAGGAACTACTTTACTTGTTAGAAACAGATCAGAGTAAAGCTATCAATGTTATAAAACACAACAACAAGTTGTCGACCACCACCTGTAACATAGACATACAAGACATAGAAACACATTTTAAGGAACGCAGCCAGCGCAGACTTAATACACTTGCAAGCGACCCCCCATGGAAAGCAGAAATCGTCATCCAAGAGCCGAAGCACCCCCGGCCACTGACCCATTTAGGGTAGGCGAAGTATTATCGTGTATCAAAAAAACTGCCGAGTAGGAAATCACCTGGTGCTGACGGTGTGACGTATGATACCATCAAGCAGCAGGCAAACACGCACGCAACCAATCCTGACGGTTATTTTTATAACACATGCCTTTTCAACCAACGAGTGCCACCAGACTGGAAGCACGGTGTAATTACCCTTGTGCCTAAAAATGGAAATTTAAGCACCATCGAAGACTGGAGACCCATCTCTCTTCTGCTATCATCATACAAGTTGTTCATGAAATTAATTCAATCTCGACACATGCAGTGGATTGTTGACACCCAGCGACTGTCACCTCGGAAAAAAGGATCATTGCCAAGAAATGGTCTTCAAGAACATGTCTTCACCTTAAAAACAGCAGTTAGTGACTTTCTACATTCACCAGGAAAGGCATATCTGTGCTTTATTGATATTAAAGATGCATTTGGCAGCATTGACCACGAATTTATGATAAGGGAGATAAGCGAATCAGGCTACCCTGACGTCTTTGTCAACATCACCAAAGATATATACAGTGGCTCCTCCTATCAAGTTAAAAACGCCAGTACTATCACAGACCGGATCGAGCGTAAAAAAGGTATTATTCATGGGTGCCCACGGAGTATCATTGTATTTGAACAAGGAATCGATAAATGGCTGCGGTGGATTGAGCAAGGTTATCAAATACATCACATGCCGAATCCCATTCAAGGGTATGTGGATGACGTAAGTCTCTTCGCCACCATTATACACGACTTACAATCAATGGCACAGTAGACAACAGCATTTATGGAGACCAGCGGGATGGAGGTTAAGCCACAAAAGTGTGCAGTGTTCAGCGGTCAGCGAAGCGGAAACAATTGGGTCAACACTCGTAAGGCGGGCATTAATATCCAAGGTCATGAAATCCCCTCTTCTGACAGAGGGCGTTCGTACAGATACCTAGGACATGACATTACAATTGATAAATACATCGGACCAGTTTCCAAGCAAGCAGCCTTATATTAGAATTTAGATCAAATTTAACCAAATTAAGCTGTGCCCCACTACCAACATCAGCAAAGATCTCATTAATTAACCCGATGTGTTTCGGTCCTCTCATGTTTTATTTTTCTAACATACACTTCACAGAAAAACAACTTAAAGAAATTGAAGATGAAATTGTACAACACGTTAGAACATGGCTAGCGCTAAATGAATCATCCACAAGGAGCTATTTCTTTTGTCCCAGGTCGAAGGGTGGCCTTGGCATACCAAACCCCTTCATATTATACCACTTTCGACATATTTCATTCCTTATCAGTATGCTCAATTGTGATTATAGTCTTGTAAAAACTGCAGCAATAAACTCGTTAGATAGACATATGAAAACACGTAAAATAGACCAAGTAGATGAAGATAGGAATAACTTTGCAAGTTACGAGTTAAACGAAACAAACCATCTAGCTAAAAGATCGAAGGTGAATTGGCCAAAATCATTTTGGGTAGAACTGAATGAAGAATGCGCGCGTGAAGGAGTGAGTGTGAAAGTGGATGACAGTGGCCATTACATTGTACATTTAGATGTAGATGAAGATGTGAGTCTAACATACAAGTCAGCAAATGCTTTTTATTCTGGATTTAAATCACATAAACTTAACCTAATTCTAAGTGAACTAAAAAGTAAATCGTCACAAGGGAGAATAGTGCGCGAAATGAAATGTGTAAACCATTCATTGTCATCTAGTTTTCTATCTAATGTTAAATTAAGTGATAAAATACTTTCATTTGCTGTGAGATCGAGGTTACAGTTGCTGGAATGCGAAAGTCTTTTACATCTATACTACCCACAGACATACACGAAAATGTGCAAAATATGTAACCACCCATACGAAACAGTGTCACATTTATTGAATGGATGTACCAAATTTCAAACATTATACCAACAAAGGCACAATAGAGCTGTAGACATTATTTATGAGAAACTGAAATCCTCATACAATAATAAGAGTGACATAACAATAAATAAAGAGATAATAGTTAAACCATCACTTTTCGGCAGCAGTAACACCTCATTTAAGACACATGCCGTAAAACCTGATTTAACGATAATCAATCGACAGAACAAAACAGCTTTTATAGTAGAGGCAGCAATACCATATGACGCCCATTTAGATAAATGTTACCAACATAAATTTGATAAGTACTATCCATTGACTGCAGAAATTAACGAACTAGGCTATCGTACGCATGTAATCGTACTGATAATTGGTAGTTTGGGTCATGTGCATGCAAAGTGTGTGAGTGGATTAATGTCGCTAGGGTTGCGGAAATTTGAAGCAAAGGTTTTATGTAAATATGTCAGTATCAGTGCAATTATAGGTTCTTACAGAATATGGAAACTTCGATGTAAAAAAAAACACCCATGTTAAATTGCTGAAATGTTTTCCCCACCGTCTAATCTCAATTGTGCTCTGTCTACTATACCAAACGACTATTGTATTTGATGCTATATTTAATATCTCACTCTACTAGCTGTCAAAGTTTTTTTTTATGGCAAACAGAAATTCTGATAAAACCCCCATGTAAAAACAACCATATTGCTCTACTTGAATGGTATTCCACACACATTTTGTAAATTTCAATAATTCTCATTTTTTGGCAGGTTATATCATATCATTATATGCCAATGTCTTTTAGAAAGCTTAAAATTTTTTTATGTATGTGTAACACAAAGGTTCGATGTAAAAACACCCACATATAACTACTTGAGACGTCTTCAACACTTTATGTAAATTCTAATGATTCTCCTATATGCCATGTTGTATCTATTATATCATGTCTGTACATATTAATGTATTTTATGGAGAATAAAGATTCTGATATGTATGTATGTATGTATGTCGTGACAATGTACTTATGTTGTGTATGCTTATGTATGTATGAAGATGTATGTATGTTATGTATGTAACGTGTATGTATGTACAAAGTGTTGGACATGTATGTAAGTTAATGTATTATGTAAGAAGGTATATATGTATGGTAATGTATGTTATGTATGTATGAATGTACCGTGTTCACATTGCAGATGTAACCATGATGGCGACCCTTTGATGTATGTATGTGAGTTGTATGTAGGAATTCATGTATGTATGTACTATAGTATGTATAGGAATGTTGTATGTATGTAAAAAAATTAAACCGTAAAATTTATAGTATTAATGATCATGATGTATGAAATGTATTGTCCAATGTATGTATGTATGTACGCAACGCTAACCTAGATTGATGGAAATGTATGTATGATCAGTCTTGATATGTATGTACATATGTATGTATGTATGTATGTACTTGACAATGAAAAACAATGACGTGAGTATGCTTAGGATTCGAACCCCGTACCTTCCGTACGACAATGTATGCTATCAATGTATGTCATGTATGTATGCCAGCTAAATCCTACTATTTATGACCCAGGATGTAGCTGGCCGTGGGGTATGTATGTATGTATGATGTATGTCGTGAAGGTACGGTATGTTGAATGTACGTCTGTTGTTTTTCTGTTGTCCAAGTGTTATGTATGTATGTATGTATACGAGTGCCTGTAACATACCTTTATGTATGTAATATGTAATTATGTTTACATGTATGTTTCCCTTCCTTATGTGTGTATGTATGTCCGGACGTGTTGTATGTAGGTATGTAAACTTTCGATGATTCTTCGATTAAATGTAAAGGACGTGTTGTTTATGCAGTTGCATAATCCTAGTCTATGTATGTGAGTATGTCCAAATAAGGAGTATGTAAGTAGATGATATTTCCTATGTAGATTTTCATATCAATGCATGATAGATGTTTGCTATGTAGAAATGGAGTAATGTATGCAGGTTGCATGTTGAGTAAATTGCAGAGATGTGAATTTGACTTGTAGAAGCACCAATGGTTAGGTAGAATATGTATGTATGAAAATAAAACTGAGGAAGATGAATTAATCTATCTGTAACAAACACTGCTTTTATGTATTTTGTAATCAACACAAACTGTATTTGAAGGAACATGTATGCCATGTAGCTGAATAAGCTTGATTCATATGTATGTCGATTCCCCATATACTATATTAATAAGTAACAACTTATGCTTGTAATTGAATGTATAATTCATGTTTTAATCTTCACGCCATCATGTACATGAGTTTATGATCAATAAAGATACGTTGATTACCAAAGGGAGGTCGTCAAATTATTATGTATGCTATAAGCATGAATGGAAGAAAGGAAAGTCTGTTGAGAAAACTATAATGCCTTACTAACTGCTCTAACCAAATACACCTTAGAGGATCATCCCAGAACCTGGTATAACCTTAAGTCTGTTGAAGAATAATTTCCATCTCTAGCGTATAGGCTAGTCGATTAACTAGACTCTTCGTAATAAACAGCAGCCCCCAACACCTTGCCCGGCCATACATCGACTATTGGAACACATTTAGTACCAACGAGTACACATGGCAGGATTTTGTAATTGCTGAAGCCAGTTTTAGAAAGGCCGTATCAACGCGGCCTATTAAAGTAAAGCCATTTTATGAACATTCAAATCCGTTGTGGTGGGTACGAATTATTTCAACACTGTGTAGTTTATTTTACGACAGCGAGAATAATTTCAAATTAACACGGCCAACCCTTCAGTTGCATTGAGTTTCTTAAGTTTATCAAACGTATTTTGCTGAAGTTTCCTGTTACTATGCCGGAACCAACAACCAGTACTGAAGAGGTGAATGACACACAACAATTGAATGACTTTATTGAAGCGGTCCTATTTTTTATTAGGCATAACATCTGCCAAAGTTTAAAACGAAACAAAGAAAATGGTAACACACACAATGCGGGAAGCGTGACACGAGAGGAACTACTTTACTTGTTAGAAACAGATCAGAGTAAAGCTATCAATGTTATAAAACACAACAACAAGTTGTCGACCACCACCTGTAACATAGACATACAAGACATAGAAACACATTTTAAGGAACGCAGCCAGCGCAGACTTAATACACTTGCAAGCGACCCCCCATGGAAAGCAGAAATCGTCATCCAAGAGCCGAAGCACCCCCGGCCACTGACCCATTTAGGGTAGGCGAAGTATTATCGTGTATCAAAAAAACTGCCGAGTAGGAAATCACCTGGTGCTGACACGGTGTGACGTATGATACCATCAAGCAGCAGGCAAACACGCTCGCACCGATCCTGACGGTTATTTTTAACACATGCCTTTTCAACCAACGAGTGCCACCAGACTGGAAGCACGGTGTAATTACCCTTGTGCCTAAAAATGGAAATTTAAGCACCATCGAAGACTGGAGACCCATCTCTCTCCTGCTATCATCATACAAGTTGTTCATGAAATTAATTCAATCTCGGCACATGCAGTGGACTGTTCACACCCAGCGACTGTCACCTCGGCAAAAAAGGATCATTGCCAAGAAATGGTCTTCAAGAACATGTCTTCACCTTAAAAACAGCAGTTAGTGACTTTCTACATTCACCAGGAAAGGCATATCTGTGCTTTATTGATATTAAAGATGCATTTGGCAGCATTGACCACGAATTTATGATAAGGGAGCTAAGCGAATCAGGCTACCCTGACGTCTTTGTCAACATCACCAAAGATATATACAGTGGCTCCTCCTATCAAGTTAAAAACGCCAGTACTATCACAGACCGGATCGAGCGTAAGAAAGGTATTATTCAGGGGTGCCCATGGAGTGTCATTGTATTTGAACAAGGCATCGATAAATGGCTGCGGTGGATTGAGCAAGGTTATCAAATACATCACATGCCGAATCCCATTCAAAGAGTGTGTGGATGACGTAAGTCTCTTCGCCACCATTATACACGACTTACAATCAATGGCACAGTAGACAACAGCATTTATGGAGACCAGCGGGATGGAGGTTAAGCCACAAAAGTGTGCAGTGTTCAGCGGTCAGCGAAGCGGAAACAATTGGGTCAACACTCGTAAGGCGGGCATTAATATCCAAGGTCATGAAATCCCCTCTTCTGACAGAGGGCGTTCGTACAGATACCTAGGACATGACATTACAATTGATAAATACATCGGACCAGTTCCAAGCAAGCAGCCTTATATTAGAATTTAGATCAAATTTAACCAAATTAAGCTGTGCCCCACTACCAACATCAGCAAAGATCTCATTAATTAACCCGATGTGTTTCGGTCCTCTCATGTTTTATTTTTCTAACATACACTTCACAGAAAAACAACTTAAAGAAATTGAAGATGAAATTGTACAACACGTTAGAACATGGCTAGCGCTAAATGAATCATCCACAAGGAGCTATTTCTTTTGTCCCAGGTCGAAGGGTGGCCTTGGCATACCAAACCCCTTCATATTATACCACTTTCGACATATTTCATTCCTTATCAGTATGCTCAATTGTGATTATAGTCTTGTAAAAACTGCAGCAATAAACTCGTTAGATAGACATATGAAAAAACGTAAAATAGACCAAGTAGATGAAGATAGGAATAACTTTGCAAGTTACGAGTTAAATGAAACAAACCATCTAGCTAAAAGATCGAAGGTGAATTGGCCAAGATCATTTTGGGTAGAACTGAATGAAGAATGCGCGCGTGAAGGAGTGAGTGTGAAAGTGGATGACAGTGGCCATTACATTGTACATTTAGATGTAGATGAAGATGTGAGTCTAACATACAAGTCAGCAAATGCTTTTTATTCTGGATTTAAATCACATAAACTTAACCTAATTCTAAGTGAACTAAAAAGTAAATCGTCACAAGGGAGAATAGTGCGCGAAATGAAATGTGTAAACCATTCATTGTCATCTAGTTTTCTATCTAATGTTAAATTAAGTGATAAAATACTTTCATTTGCTGTGAGATCGAGGTTACAGTTGCTGGAATGCGAAAGTCTTTTACATCTATACTACCCACAGACATACACGAAAATGTGCAAAATATGTAACCACCCATACGAAACAGTGTCACATTTATTGAATGGATGTACCAAATTTCAAACATTATACCAACAAAGGCACAATAGAGCTGTAGACATTATTTATGAGAAACTGAAATCCTCATACAATAATAAGAGTGACATAACAATAAATAAAGAGATAATAGTTAAACCATCACTTTTCGGCAGCAGTAACACCTCATTTAAGACACATGCCGTAAAACCTGATTTAACGATAATCAATCGACAGAACAAAACAGCTTTTATAGTAGAGGCAGCAATACCATATGACGCCCATTTAGATAAATGTTACCAACATAAATTTGATAAGTACTATCCATTGACTGCAGAAATTAACGAACTAGGCTATCGTACGCATGTAATCGTACTGATAATTGGTAGTTTGGGTCATGTGCATGCAAAGTGTGTGAGTGGATTAATGTCGCTAGGGTTGCGGAAATTTGAAGCAAAGGTTTTATGTAAATATGTCAGTATCAGTGCAATTATAGGTTCTTACAGAATATGGAAACTTCGATGTAAAAAACACCCATGTTAAATTGCTGAAATGTTTTCCCCACCGTCTAATCTCAATTGTGCTCTGTCTACTATACCAAACGACTATTGTATTTGATGCTATATTTAATATCTCACTCTACTAGCTGTCAAAGTTTTTTTATGGCAAACAGAAATTCTGATAAAACCCCCATGTAAAAACAACCATATTGCTCTACTTGAATGGTATTCCACACACATTTTGTAAATTTCAATAATTCTCATTTTTTGGCAGGTTATATCATATCATTATATGCCAATGTCTTTTAGAAAGCTTAAAAAATTTTATGTATGTGTAACACAAAGGTTCGATGTAAAAACACCCACATATAACTACTTGAGACGTCTTCAACACTTTATGTAATTTCTAATGATTCTCCTATATGCCATGTTGTATCTATTATATCATGTCTGTACATATTAATGTATTTTATGGAGAATAAAGATTCTGATATGTATCCATCCAAGTATGTCGTGACATGCAGCACTTTTGTGCTGTTATGCTTATGTCGTCTTATTGGAAGATATATCCGTTGTTACGTATGTACCGATGTACGTCGTTATGTATTTACAAAGTGTTGGACATGTTCTAAGTTAAATGTTTGTCAAGTAAGGAAGTATAAAAAGTATGTAAAATGTAAGTATTCTGTTGTATGTATGTATGTATGAAGAGTATGTGTTGTATTATGCAGAGCCTAACCATGATGGTACCCTGTTGAACATCTGTGACAGTGAGTTCGTCATTTAGGAATTCACTTCTAACTAAAACAGACTATAGTATTGTTGATGAATTTGTTAATGTAAAGAAATGTATGTAAATGTAAATGTATGTATGTATGTAACAGATCATGATAGTAATGTAAGTATGTAATGTATTGTCCAATGTGATGAATAAACATAGATCACGCAACGCTAACCTAGATTGAGCTGAAACCCAGCGGGCTGCCCCGGCCAAATAGAGAAGCAGATCAGTCTTGATACTGTATGTAAACATAAAGGTATGTATTTGTATGTAAGAAATAAGTATGTATGAACATGGTACAGAAAAACAACAGTATGTAGTGGCTTACCCAGGGTTGAACCCCGTATGTTGTACGACAACTGCCTAGCTATCAAGCGAATACACTGTACCCCACGTGCCAGTAGGTATCCTACTATTTATGTACCCAGGATGTATGTATGTGGGGTCATGTGATTGCTTGATAGTATGCGGAGTTGTCGTATGAATGTACGGGGTTCGAACCCTGGGTAAGTCACGTCTGTATGTTTTAATGTATGTATGTATGTATTCTTTATTTCTGTACGTATGTGAAAACATACCTGTATGTATGTATAATATGTAATTGTATGTTTGTAGGTCGGTATTTCCCTTCCTTATGTGTGTTATGTATGTATGGACGTGTTGTCCTTAGGTATGCTAAACTTTCGAGGATTCTTCGATTAAATTAAATGTATGTATGTATGTATAAATGTATGTTCATTATAGCATGTATGCATAATGTAGTCTATGTATGTGAGTTATTCCAAATAAGGAGAATGTAAGTAGAGTGATCGGATTTCCTATTAGATTTTCATATCAATGCAAGATAGATTTTGCTCATGTAGAAAAGGAGTAATGGCTGCAGGTTGCATCTTGAGTAAATGCAGAGATGTGAATTTGACTTATAGAAGCACCAATGGTTAGGTAGAATATGAATCTCTGAAATAAAACTGAGGAAGATGAATTAATCTATCTGAANAAATACTGCTTTTTACGTATTTGTAATCAACACAAACTGGTATTTGAAGGAACAAGTAGCCAGGAGCTGAATAAGCTTGATTCATATGATGTCGATTCCCCATACTATATTAATAAGAACAACTTACGCTTGTAATTGAATGTATAATTCATGTTTTAATCTTCACGCCATCATGTACATGAGTTTATGATCAATAAAGATCACGTTGACACCAAAGGGAGGTCGTCAAATTATTACTATGCTATAAGCATGAATGGAAGAAAGGAAAGTCTGTTGAGAAAACTATAATGCCTTACTAACTGCTCTAACCAAATACACCTTAGAGGATCATCCCAGAACCTGGTATAACCTTAAGTCTGTTGAAGAATAATTTCCATCTCTAGCGTATAGGCTAGTCGATTAACTAGACTCTTCGTAATAAACAGCAGCCCCCAACACCTTGCCCGGCCATACATCGACTATTGGAACACATTTAGTACCAACGAGTACACATGGCAGGATTTTGTAATTGCTGAAGCCAGTTTTAATGGCCGTATCAACGCGGCCTATTAAAGTAAAGCCATTTTATGAACATTCAAATCCGTTGTGGTGGGTACGAATTATTTCAACACTGTGTAGTTTATTTTACGACAGCGAGAATAATTTCAAATTAACACGGCCAACCCTTCAGCATTGAGTTTCTTAAGTTTATCAAACGTATTTTGCTGAAGTTTCCTGTTACTATGCCGGAACCAACAACCAGTACTGAAGAGGTGAATGACACACAACAATTGAATGACTATTGAAGCGGCCCTATTTTTTTATTAGGCATAACATCTGCCCAAGTTTAAAACAAAACAAAGAAAATGGTAACACACACAATGCGGGAAGCGTGACACGAGAGGAACTACTTTACTTGTTAGAAACAGATCAGAGTAAAGCTATCAATGTTATAAAACACAACAACAAGTTGTCGACCACCACCTGTAACATAGACATACAAGACATAGAAACACATTTTAAGGAACGCAGCCAGCGCAGACTTAATACACTTGCAAGCGACCCCCCATGGAAAGCAGAAATCGTCATCCAAGAGCCGAAGCACCCCCGGCCACTGACCCATTTAGGGTAGGCGAAGTATTATCGTGTATCAAAAAACTGCCGAGTAGGAAATCACCTGGTGCTGACGGTGTGACGTATGATACCATCAAGCAGCAGGCAAACACGCTCGCACCAATCCTGACGGTTATTTTTAACACATGCCTTTTCAACCAACGAGTGCCACCAGACTGGAAGCACGGTGTAATTACCCTTGTGCCTAAAAATGGAAATTTAAGCACCATCGAAGACTGGAGACCCATCTCTCTTCTGCTATCATCATACAAGTTGTTCATGAAATTAATTCAATCTCGACACATGCAGTGGATTGTTGACACCCAGCGACTGTCACCTCGGAAAAAAGGATCATTGCCAAGAAATGGTCTTCAAGAACATGTCTTCACCTTAAAAACAGCAGTTAGTGACTTTCTACATTCACCAGGAAAGGCATATCTGTGCTTTATTGATATTAAAGATGCATTTGGCAGCATTGACCACGAATTTATGATAAGGGAGCTAAGCTAATCAGGCTAACCTGACGTCTTTGTCAACATCACCAAAGATATATACAGTGGCTCCTCCTATCAAGTTAAAAACGCCAGTACTATCACAGACCGGATCGAGCGTAAGAAAGGTATTATTCAGGGGTGCCCATGGAGTGTCATTGTATTTGAACAAGGCATCGATAAATGGCTGCGGTGGATTGAGCAAGGTTATCAAATACATCACATGCCGAATCCCATTCAAGAGTGTGTGGATGACGTAAGTCTCTTCGCCACCATTATATACACGACTTACAATCAATGGCACAGTAGACAACAGCTTTATGGAGACCAGCGGGATGGAGGTTAAGCCACAAAAGTGTGCAGTGTTCAGCGGTCAGCGAAGCGGAAACAATTGGGTCAACACTCGTAAGGCGGGCATTAATATCCAAGGTCATGAAATCCCCTCTTCTGACAGAGGGCGTTCGTACAGATACCTAGGACATGACATTACAATTGATAAATACATCGGACCAGTTCCAAGCAAGCAGCCTTATATTAGAATTTAGATCAAATTTAACCAAATTAAGCTGTGCCCCACTACCAACATCAGCAAAGATCTCATTAATTAACCCGATGTGTTTCGGTCCTCTCATGTTTTTATTTTTCTAACATACACTTCACAGAAAAACAACTTAAAGAAATTGAAGATGAAATTGTACAACACGTTAGAACATGGCTAGCGCTAAATGAATCATCCACAAGGAGCTATTTCTTTTGTCCCAGGTCGAAGGGTGGCCTTGGCATACCAAACCCCTTCATATTATACCACTTTCGACATATTTCATTCCTTATCAGTATGCTCAATTGTGATTATAGTCTTGTAAAAAAACTGCAGCAATAAACTCGTTAGATAGACATATGAAAAAACGTAAAATAGACCAAGTAGATGAAGATAGGAATAACTTTGCAAGTTACGAGTTAAACGAAACAAACCATCTAGCTAAAAGATCGAAGGTGAATTGGCCAAGATCATTTTGGGTAGAACTGAATGAAGAATGCGCGCGTGAAGGAGTGAGTGTGAAAGTGGATGACAGTGGCCATTACATTGTACATTTAGATGTAGATGAAGATGTGAGTCTAACATACAAGTCAGCAAGTGCTTTTTATTCTGGATTTAAATCACATAAACTTAACCTAATTCTAAGTGAACTAAAAAGTAAATCGTCACAAGGGAGAATAGTGCGCGAAATGAAATGTGTAAACACTTCATTGTCATCTAGTTTTCTATCTAATGTTAAATTAAGTGATAAAATACTTTCATTTGCTGTGAGATCGAGGTTACAGTTGCTGGAATGCGAAAGTCTTTTACATCTATACTACCCACAGACATACACGAAAATGTGCAAAATATGTAACCACCCATACGAAACAGTGTCACATTTATTGAATGGATGTACCAAATTTCAAACATTATACCAACAAAGGCACAATAGAGCTGTAGACATTATTTATGAGAAACTGAAATCCTCATACAATAATAAGAGTGACATAACAATAAATAAAGAGATAATAGTTAAACCATCACTTTTCGGCAGCAGTAACACCTCATTTAAGACACATGCCGTAAAACCTGATTTAACGATAATCAATCGACAGAACAAAACAGCTTTTATAGTAGAGGCAGCAATACCATATGACGCCCATTTAGATAAATGTTACCAACATAAATTTGATAAGTACTATCCATTGACTGCAGAAATTAACGAACTAGGCTATCGTACGCATGTAATCGTACTGATAATTGGTAGTTTGGGTCATGTGCATGCAAAGTGTGTGAGTGGATTAATGTCGCTAGGGTTGCGGAAATTTGAAGCAAAGGTTTTATGTAAATATGTCAGTATCAGTGCAATTATAGGTTCTTACAGAATATGGAAACTTCGATGTAAAAAACACCCATGTTAAATTGCTGAAATGTTTTCCCCACCGTCTAATCTCAATTGTGCTCTGTCTACTATACCAAACGACTATTGTATTTGATGCTATATTTAATATCTCACTCTACTAGCTGTCAAAGTTTTTTTTATGGCAAACAGAAATTCTGATAAAACCCCCATGTAAAAACAACCATATTGCTCTACTTGAATGGTATTCCACACACATTTTGTAAATTTCAATAATTCTCATTTTTTTGGCAGGTTATATCATATCATTATATGCCAATGTCTTTTAGAAAGCTAAAAACTTTTATGTATGTGTAACACAAAGGTTCGATGTAAAAACACCCACATATAACTACTTGAGACGTCTTCAACACTTTATGTAATTTCTAATGATTCTCCTATATGCCATGTTGTATCTATTATATCATGTCTGTACATATTAATGTATTTTATGGAGAATAAAGATTCTGATATGTATCCATCCAAGATGGCGTCGTGACAAGCAGCATGTTTGTGCTGTGTATGTATGTCGTCTTATTGGAAGTATATATCCGTTGTTACGACCACCGATAACGTCGTTATGGATTTACAAAGTGTTGGACATGTATTTCTAAGTTAAAATTTTTCAAGAAGGAAGCTATAAAAAGTGGTAAAATAAAGTTCTGTTGTGAGAAGAGTACCGTGTTCACATTCGCAGAGCCTAACCATGATGGCGACCCTTTGAACATCTGTGACAGTGAGTTCGTCACTTTAGGAATTCACTTCTAACTAAAACAGACTATAGTTGGTTGATAGGAATTTGTTAAAATAAAGAAAAAATTAAACCGTAAAATTTATAGTATTAACAGATCATGATAGTAATAGCGTAGATTAATTATTGTCCAATCGTGAGCTGAATATGTGGACATAGATCACGCAACGCTAACCTAGATTGAGCTGGAAACCCAGTATGGCTGCCCCGGCCAAAGTAGAGAAGCAGATCAGTCTTGATACTGTCCGGACATGTATAAATGTATGTTTTCAGTATCGTAAGTAAAGATGTAGTAACACTTGGTATGTAACAGTATGTATGTATGTACGTGAGTGTATTATGTATGTATTCGAACCCCGTATCCGTACGACAACTCCGCCTATGCTATAAGTATGTATGTATGACCCCATGTATGTATGTATGTATGTATGTATGTATGTATGTATGTATGTATGTGGGGTAATGTATGTATGTATGTATGTATGTATGTATGTATGTATGTATGTATGTATGTATGTATGTATGTATGTATGTATGTATGTATGTATGTATGTATGGGTTTGTATTATGTATGTGTTATTATGTCCGGATGTATGTTGTATGTATGTATGTAAATTTGAGGATTCTTATGATTAAATTAATGGACGTGTTCATTTAGCAGTTGCATAATCCTATCTATGTATGTATGTATGTATCCAAATAAGGAGAATGTAAGTAGAGTGATGGATTTCCTATTAGATTTTCATATCAATGCAAGATAGATTTTGCTCATGTAGAAAAGGATGCTAATGGCTGCAGGTTGCATCTTGAGTAAATTGCAGAGATGTGAATTTGACTTGTATGAAGCACCAATGGTTAGGTAGAATATGAAGCTCTGAAATAAAACTGAGGAAGATGAATTAATCTATCTGAACATGTACTGTTTTACGTATTTGTAATCAACACAAACTGGTATGTTTGAAGGAACAAGTAGCCATGGAGCTGATGTAAGCTTGATTCATATGATGTCGATTCCCCATACTATATTAATAAGTAAACAACTTACGCTTGTAATTGAATGTATAATTCATGTTTTAATCTTCACGCCATCATGTACATGAGTTTATGATCAATAAAGATCACGTTGACACCAAAGGGAGGTCGTCAAATTATTACTATGCTATAAGCATGAATGGAAGAAAGGAAAGTCTGTTGAGAAAACTATAATGCCTTGTACTAATGTTCTAACCAAATACACCTTAGAGGATCATCCCAGAACCTGGTATAACCTTAAGTCTGTTGAAGAATAATTTCCATCTCTATCGTATAGGCTAGTCGATTAACTAGACTCTTCGTAATAAACAGCAGCCCCCAACACCTTGCCCGGCCATACATCGACTATTGGAACACATTTAGTACCAACGAGTACACATGGCAGGATTTTGTAATTGCTGAAGCCAGTTTTAGAAAGGCCGTATCAACGCGGCCTATTAAAGTAAAGCCATTTTATGAACATTCAAATCCGTTGTGGTGGGTACGAATTATTTCAACACTGTGTAGTTTATTTTACGACAGCGAGAATAATTTCAAATTAACACGGCCAACCCTTCAGCATTGAGTTTCTTAAGTTTATCAAACGTATTTTGCTGAAGTTTCCTGTTACTATGCCGGAACCAACAACCAGTACTGAAGTAGGTGAATGACACACAACAATTGAATGACTTTATTGAAGCGGTCCTATTTTTTATTAGGCATAACATCTGCCAAAGTTTAAAACGAAACAAAGAAAATGGTAACACACACAATGCGGGAAGCGTGACACGAGAGGAACTACTTTACTTGTTAGAAACAGATCAGAGTAAAGCTATCAATGTATATAAAACACAACAACAAGTTGTCGACCACCACCTGTAACATAGACATACAAGACATAGAAACACATTTTAAGGAACGCAGCCAGCGCAGACTTAATACACTTGCAAGCGACCCCCCATGGAAAGCAGAAATCGTCATCCAAGAGCCGAAGCACCCCCGGCCACTGACCCATTTAGGGTAGGCGAAGTATTATCGTGTATCAAAAAACTGCCGAGTAGGAAATCACCTGGTGCTGACGGTGTGACGTATGATACCATCAAGCAGCAGGCAAACACGCTCGCACCAATCCTGACGGTTATTTTTAACACATGCCTTTTCAACCAACGAGTGCCACCAGACTGGAAGCACGGTGTAATTATCCTTGTGCCTAAAAATGGAAATTTAATCACCATCGAAGACTGGAGACCCATCTCTCTTCTGCTATCATCATACATGTTGTTCATGAAATTAATTCAATCTCGACACATGCAGTGGATTGTTGACACCCAGCGACTGTCACCTCGGAAAAAAGGATCATTGCCAAGAAATGGTCTTCAAGAACATGTCTTCACCTTAAAAACAGCAGTTAGTGACTTTCTACATTCACCAGGAAAGGCATATCTGTGCTTTATTGATATTAAAGATGCATTTGGCAGCATTGACCACGAATTTATGATAAGGGAGCTAAGCTAATCAGGCTACCCTGACGTCTTTGTCAACATCACCAAAGATATATACAGTGGCTCCTCCTATCAAGTTAAAAACGCCAGTACTATCACAGACCGGATCGAGCGTAAGAAAGGTATTATTCAGGGGTGCCCATGGAGTGTCATTGTATTTGAACAAGGCATCGATAAATGGCTGCGGTGGATTGAGCAAGGTTATCAAATACATCACATGCCGAATCCCATTCAAGAGTGTGTGGATGACGTAAGTCTCTTCGCCACCATTATACACGACTTACAATCAATGGCACAGTAGACAACAGCATTTATGGAGACCAGCGGGATGGAGGTTAAGCCACAAAAGTGTGCAGTGTTCAGCGGTCAGCGAAGCGGAAACAATTGGGTCAACACTCGTAAGGCGGGCATTAATATCCAAGGTCATGAAATCCCCTCTTCTGACAGAGGGCGTTCGTACAGATACCTAGGACATGACATTACAATTGATAAATACATCGGACCAGTTCCAAGCAAGCAGCCTTATATTAGAATTTAGATCAAATTTAACCAAATTAAGCTGTGCCCCACTACCAACATCAGCAAAGATCTCATTAATTAACCCGATGTGTTTCGGTCCTCTCATGTTTTATTTTTCTAACATACACTTCACAGAAAAACAACTTAAAGAAATTGAAGATGAAATTGTACAACACGTTAGAACATGGCTAGCGCTAAATGAATCATCCACAAGGAGCTATTTCTTTTGTCCCAGGTCGAAGGGTGGCCTTGGCATACCAAACCCCTTCATATTATACCACTTTCGACATATTTCATTCCTTATCAGTATGCTCAATTGTGATGATAGTCTTGTAAAAACTGCAGCAATAAACTCGTTAGATAGACATATGAAAAAACGTAAAATAGACCAAGTAGATGAAGATAGGAATAACTTTGCAAGTTACGAGTTAAACGAAACAAACCATCTAGCTAAAAGATCGAAGGTGAATTGGCCAAGATCATTTTGGGTAGAACTGAATGAAGAATGCGCGCGTGAAGGAGTGAGTGTGAAAGTGGATGACAGTGGCCATTACATTGTACATTTAGATGTAGATGAAGATGTGAGTCTAACATACAAGTCAGCAAGTGCTTTTTATTCTGGATTTAAATCACATAAACTTAACCTAATTCTAAGTGAACTAAAAAGTAAATCGTCACAAGGGAGAATAGTGCGCGAAATGAAATGTGTAAACCCTTCATTGTCATCTAGTTTTCTATCTAATGTTAAATTAAGTGATAAAATACTTTCATTTGCTGTGAGATCGAGGTTACAGTTGCTGGAATGCGAAAGTCTTTTACATCTATACTACCCACAGACATACACGAAAATGTGCAAAATATGTAACCACCCATACGAAACAGTGTCACATTTATTGAATGGATGTACCAAATTTCAAACATTATACCAACAAAGGCACAATAGAGCTGTAGACATTATTTATGAGAAACTGAAATCCTCATACAATAATAAGAGTGACATAACAATAAATAAAGAGATAATAGTTAAACCATCACTTTTCGGCAGCAGTAACACCTCATTTAAGACACATGCCGTAAAACCTGATTTAACGATAATCAATCGACAGAACAAAACAGCTTTTATAGTAGAGGCAGCAATACCATATGACGCCCATTTAGATAAATGTTACCAACATAAATTTGATAAGTACTATCCATTGACTGCAGAAATTAACGAACTAGGCTATCGTACGCATGTAATCGTACTGATAATTGGTAGTTTGGGTCATGTGCATGCAAAGTGTGTGAGTGGATTAATGTCGCTAGGGTTGCGGAAATTTGAAGCAAAGGTTTTATGTAAATATGTCAGTATCAGTGCAATTATAGGTTCTTACAGAATATGGAAACTTCGATGTAAAAAACACCCATTTTAAATTGCTGAAATGTTTTCCCCACCGTCTAATCTCAATTGTGCTCTGTCTACTATACCAAACGACTATTGTATTTGATGCTATATTTAATATCTCACTCTACTAGCTGATAAAACCCCCATGTAAAAACAACCATATTGCTCTACTTGAATGGTATTCCACACACATTTTGTAAATTTCAATAATTCTCATTTTTGGCAGGTTATATCATATCATTATATGCCAATGTCTTTTAGAAAGCTTAAAAATTTTTTATGTATGTGTAACACAAAGGTTCGATGTAAAAACACCCACATATAACTACTTGAGACGTCTTCAACACTTTATGTAAATTCTAATGATTCTCCTATATGCCATGTTGTATCTATTATATCATGTCTGTACATATTAATGTATTTTATGGAGAATAAAGATTCTGATATGTATCCATCCAAGATGGCGTCGTGACAAGCAGCACTTTTGTGCTGTTCTGCTTATGTCGTCTTATTGGAAGATATATCCGTTGTTACGACCACCGATAACGTCGTTATGGATTTACAAAGTGTTGGACTTGTTTCTAAGTTAAAATTTTTCAAGAAGGAAGCTATAAAAAGTGGTAAAATAAAGTTCTGTTGTGAGAAGAGTACCGTGTTCACATTCGCAGAGCCTAACCATGATGGCGACCCTTTGAACATCTGTGACAGTGAGTTCGTCACTTTAGGAATTCACTTCTAACTAAAACAGACTATAGCTTGGTTGATAGGAATTTGTTAAAATAAAGAAAAAATTAAACCGTAAAATTTATAGTATTAACAGATCATGATAGTAATAGCGTAGTATTAATTATTGTCCAATCGTGAGCTGAATAAACATAGATCATGCAACGCTAACCTAGATTGAGCTGGAAACCCAGCGTATGCCCCGGCCAAAGTAGAGAAGCAGATCAGTCTTGATACTGTCCGGACAAACATAAAGGTATGTTTTTCATGTACTCGTAATGTAATAATGTAAGTAGAACACTTGGACAACAGTATGTAAAAACAACAGATGTATGTATGTTATGAACCCCGTACCTTCCGTACGACAACTCCGCCTAGCTATCAAGCGAATCACATGACCCCACGGCCAGCTAGGCATCCTACTATTTATGGACCAGTATGCCTATGCCGTGGGGTCAGTGTGTATTGCTTATAGTAGGCGTAGTTGTCGTATGGAATGTATCGAATGTATGCCACTCACGTCTGTATGTTTTTATGTATGTCCAATGTTGTACTTATTTATTTATTATGTATGTATGAAAACATATTTATGTATTGTGTAATGTATTAATTTATGTTTACATGCCTATGTATTCCCTTCCTTATGTGTGTATTACTGTATGGACGTGTTGTCCTTAGTATGCTAAACTTTCGAGGATTATTCGATTAAATTAAAGGACGTGTTCATTTAGCAGTTGCATAATCCTATGTCTATGATATGTAGTGTATTAAATAAGGAGAACTGTAAGTATGAGTGATCGGATTTCCTATTAGATTTTCATGTCAATGCAAGATAGATTTTGTCATGTAGAAATGTATGAGCTAATGGCTGCAGGTTGCATCTTGAGTAAATTGCAGATGATGTGAATTTGACTTGTAGAAGCACCAATGGTTAGGTATGAATATGAAGCTCTGAAATAAAACTGAGGAATGATGAATTAATCTATCTGAACAAACACTGCTTTTATGTATTTGTAATCAACACAAACTGGTATTTGAAGGAACAAGTAGCCAGGAGCTGAATAAGCTTGATTCATATGATGTCGATTCCCCATACTATATTAATAAGAACAACTTACGCTTGTAATTGAATGTATAATTCATGTTTTAATCTTCACGCCATCATGTACATGAGTTTATGATCAATAAAGATCACGTTGACACCAAAGGGAGGTCGTCAAATTATTACTATGCTATAAGCATGAATGGAAGAAAGGAAAGTCTGTTGAGAAAACTATAATGCCTTACTAACTGCTCTAACCAAATACACCTTAGAGGATCATCCCAGAACCTGGTATAACCTTAAGTCTGTTGAAGAATAATTTCCATCTCTAGCGTATAGGCTAGTCGATTAACTAGACTCTTCGTAATAAACAGCAGCCCCCCAACACCTTGCCCGGCCATACATCGACTATTGGAACACATTTAGTACCAACGAGTACACATGGCAGGATTTTGTAATTGCTGAAGCCAGTTTTAGAAAGGCCGTATCAACGCGGCCTATTAAAGTAAAGCCATTTTATGAACATTCAAATCCGTTGTGGTGGGTACGAATTATTTCAACACTGTGTAGTTTATTTTACGACAGCGTAATAATTTCAAATTAACACGGCCAACCCTTCAGCATTGAGTTTCTTAAGTTTATCAAACGTATTTTGCTGAAGTTTCCTGTTACTATGCCGGAACCAACAACCAGTACTGAAGAGGTGAATGACACACAACAATTGAATGACTTTATTGAAGCGGTCCTATTTTTTATTAGGCATAACATCTGCCAAAGTTTAAAACGAAACAAAGAAAATGGTAACACACACAATGCGGGAAGCGTGACACGAGAGGAACTACTTTACTTGTTAGAAACAGATCAGAGTAAAGCTATCAATGTTATAAAACACAACAACAAGTTGTCGACCACCACCTGTAACATAGACATACAAGACATAGAAACACATTTTAAGGAACGCAGCCAGCGCAGACTTAATACACTTGCAAGCGACCCCCCATGGAAAGCAGAAATCGTCATCCAAGAGCCGAAGCACCCCCGGCCACTGACCCATTTAGGGTAGGCGAAGTATTATCGTGTATCAAAAAACTGCCGAGTAGGAAATCACCTGGTGCTGACGGTGTGACGTATGATACCATCAAGCAGCAGGCAAACACGCTCGCACCAATCCTGACGGTTATTTTTAACACATGCCTTTTCAACCAACGAGTGCCACCAGACTGGAAGCACGGTGTAATTACCCTTGTGCCTAAAAATGGAAATTTAAGCACCATCGAAGACTGGAGACCCATCTCTCTTCTGCTATCATCATACAAGTTGTTCATGAAATTAATTCAATCTCGGCACATGCAGTGGATTGTTGACACCCAGCGACTGTCACCTCGGAAAAAAGGATCATTGCCAAGAAATGGTCTTCAAGAACATGTCTTCACCTTAAAAACAGCAGTTAGTGACTTTCTACATTCACCAGGAAAGGCATATCTGTGCTTTATTGATATTAAAGATGCATTTGGCAGCATTGACCACGAATTTATGATAAGGGAGCTAAGCGAATCAGGCTACCCTGACGTCTTTGTCAACATCACCAAAGATATATACAGTGGCTCCTCCTATCAAGTTAAAAACGCCAGTACTATCACAGACCGGATCGAGCGTAAGAAAGGTATTATTCAGGGGTGCCCATGGAGTGTCATTGTATTTGAACAAGGCATCGATAAATGGCTGCGGTGGATTGAGCAAGGTTATCAAATACATCACATGCCGAATCCCATTCAAGAGTGTGTGGATGACGTAAGTCTCTTCGCCACCATTATACACGACTTACAATCAATGGCACAGTAGACAACAGCATTTATGGAGACCAGCGGGATGGAGGTTAAGCCACAAAAGTGTGCAGTGTTCAGCGGTCAGCGAAGCGGAAACAATTGGGTCAACACTCGTAAGGCGGGCATTAATATCCAAGGTCATGAAATCCCCTCTTCTGACAGAGGGCGTTCGTACAGATACCTAGGACATGACATTACAATTGATAAATACATCGGACCAGTTTCAAGCAAGCAGCCTTATATTAGAATTTAGATCAAATTTAACCAAATTAAGCTGTGCCCCACTACCAACATCAGCAAAGATCTCATTAATTAACCCGATGTGTTTCGGTCCTCTCATGTTTTATTTTTCTAACATACACTTCACAGAAAAACAACTTAAAGAAATTGAAGATGAAATTGTACAACACGTTAGAACATGGCTAGCGCTAAATGAATCATCCACAAGGAGCTATTTCTTTTGTCCCAGGTCGAAGGGTGGCCTTGGCATACCAAACCCCTTCATATTATACCACTTTCGACATATTTCATTCCTTATCAGTATGCTCAATTGTGATTATAGTCTTGTAAAAACTGCAGCAATAAACTCGTTAGATAGACATATGAAAAAACGTAAAATAGACCAAGTAGATGAAGATAGGAATAACTTTGCAAGTTACGAGTTAAATGAAACAAACCATCTAGCTAAAAGATCGAAGGTGAATTGGCCAAGATCATTTTGGGTAGAACTGAATGAAGAATGCGCGCGTGAAGGAGTGAGTGTGAAAGTGGATGACAGTGGCCATTACATTGTACATTTAGATGTAGATGAAGATGTGAGTCTAACATACAAGTCAGCAAATGCTTTTTATTCTGGATTTAAATCACATAAACTTAACCTAATTCTAAGTGAACTAAAAAGTAAATCGTCACAAGGGAGAATAGTGCGCGAAATGAAATGTGTAAACCCTTCATTGTCATCTAGTTTTCTATCTAATGTTAAATTAAGTGATAAAAATACTTTCATTTGCTGTGAGATCGAGGTTACAGTTGCTGGAATGCGAAAGTCTTTTACATCTATACTACCCACAGACATACACGAAAATGTGCAAAATATGTAACCACCCATACGAAACAGTGTCACATTTATTGAATGGATGTACCAAATTTCAAACATTATACCAACAAAGGCACAATAGAGCTGTAGACATTATTTATGAGAAACTGAAATCCTCATACAATAATAAGAGTGACATAACAATAAATAAAGAGATAATAGTTAAACCATCACTTTTCGGCAGCAGTAACACCTCATTTAAGACACATGCCGTAAAACCTGATTTAACGATAATCAATCGACAGAACAAAACAGCTTTTATAGTAGAGGCAGCAATACCATATGACGCCCATTTAGATAAATGTTACCAACATAAATTTGATAAGTACTATCCATTGACTGCAGAAATTAACGAACTAGGCTATCGTACGCATGTAATCGTACTGATAATTGGTAGTTTGGGTCATGTGCATGCAAAGTGTGTGAGTGGATTAATGTCGCTAGGGTTGCGGAAATTTGAAGCAAAGGTTTTATGTAAATATGTCAGTATCAGTGCAATTATAGGTTCTTACAGAATATGGAAACTTCGATGTAAAAAACACCCATGTTAAATTGCTGAAATGTTTTCCCCACCGTCTAATCTCAATTGTGCTCTGTCTACTATACCAAACGACTATTGTATTTGATGCTATATTTAATATCTCACTCTACTAGCTGTCAAAGTTTTTTATGGCAAACAAAAATTATGATAAAAACGCCCATGTAAAAACAACCATATTGCTCTACTTGAATGATATTCCACACACATTTTGTAAATTTCAATAATTCTCATTTTTTGGCAGGTTATATCATATCATTATATGCCAATGTCTTTTAGAAAGCTTAAAAATTTTTATGTATGTGTAACACAAAGGTTCGATGTAAAAACACCCACATATAACTACTTGAGACGTCTTCAACACTTTATGTAAATTCTAATGATTCTCCTATATGCCATGTTGTATCTATTATATCATGTCTGTACATATTAATGTATTTTATGGAGAATAAAGATTCTGATATGTATCCATCCAAGATGGTGGCGTGACAAGCAGCACTTTTGGTGCTGTGATTCTCAATTCGTCTTATTGGAAGATATATCCGATGTTACGACCAATGATAACGTTGTTATGGATTTACAAAGTGTTGGGCTTGTTTCTAAGTTAAAATTTTTCAAGAAGGAAGCAATAAAAAGTGGTAAAATTTAGTTCTGTTGTGAGAGGAGAAGGCTACCGTGTTCACATTCGCAGAGCCTACCATGATGGCGACCCTTTGAACATCTGTGACAGTGAGTTCGTCACTTTAGGAATTCACTTCTAACTAAAACAGACTATAGCTTGTATTGATAGGAATTTGTTAAAATAAAGAAAAAATTAAACCGTAAAATTTATAGTATTAACAGATCATGATAGTAATAGCGTAGATTAATTATTGTCCAATCGTGAGCTGAATAAACATAGATCACGCAACGCTAACCTAGATTGAGCTGGAAACCCAGCGGGCTGCCCCGGCCAAAGTAGAGAAGCAGATCAGTCTTGATACTGTCCGGACAAACATAAAGGTATGTTTTCAGGCACTCGTAAGAAATAAAGAAGTAGAACACTTGGACAACAGAAAAACAACAGACGTGAGTGGCTTACCCAGGGTTCGAACCCCGTACCTTCCGTACGACAACTCCGCCTAGCTATCAAGCGAATCACACTGTAGCCACGGCCAGCTAGGCATCCTACTATTTACTGGACCCATGATGCCTAGCTGGCCGTGGGGGTCAGTGTGATTGCTTGATAGCTATGGAGTTGTCGTACGGAAGGTACGGGGTTCGAACCCTGGGTAAGCCACTCACGTCTGTTGTTTTTCTGTTGTCCAAGTGTTCTACTTCTTTATTTCTTACGAGTGCCTGAAAAATGTATGTATTTATGTTTGTATAATATTAATTTACTGTTTACAGGCCTCGGGTTTCCCTTCCTTATGTATGTTATTACTGTCCGGACGTGTTGTCCTTAGGATGCTAAACTTTCGAGGATTCTTCGATTAAATTAAAGGACGTGTTCATTTAGCAGTTGCATAATCCTAGTCTATGATATGTGAGTTATTCCAAATAAGGAGAACTGTAAGTAGAGTGATCGGATTTCCTATTAGATTTTCATATCAATGCAGGATAGATTTTGTCATGTAGAAAAGGAGTAATGGCTGCAGGTTGCATCTTGAGTAAATGCAGATGATGTGAATTTGACTTGTATGAAGCACCAATGGTTAGGTAGAATATGAAGCTCTGAAATAAAACTGAGGAAGATGAATTAATCTATCTGAACAAACACTGTTTTACGTATTTGTAATCAACACAAACTGGTATTTGAAGGAACAAGTAGCCAGGAGCTGAATAAGCTTGATTCATATGATGTCGATTCCCCATACTATATTAAGTAAGAACAACTTACGTATGTAATTGAATGTATAATTCATGTTTTAATCTTCACGCCATCATGTACATGAGTTTATGATCAATAAAGATCACGTTGACACCAAAGGGAGGTCGTCAAATTATTACTATGCTATAAGCATGAATGGAAGAAAGGAAAGTCTGTATTTGAGAAAACTATAATGCCTTACTAACTGCTCTAACCAAATACACCTTAGAGGATCATCCCAGAACCTGGTATAACCTTAAGTCTGTTATGAAATAATTTCCATCTCTAGCGTATAGGCTAGTCGATTAACTAGACTCTTCGTAATAAACTGCAGCCCCCAACACCTTGCCGGCCATACATCGACTATTGGAACACATTTAGTACCAACAGTACACATGGCAGGATTTTGTAATTGCTGAAGCCAGTTTTAGAAAGGCCGTATCAACGAGGCCTATTAAAGTAAAGCCATTTATATGAACATTCAAATCCGTTGTGGTGGGTACGAATTATTTCAACACTGTGTAGTTTATTTTACGACAGCGAGAATAATTTCAAATTAACACGGCCAACCCTATCAGCATTGAGTTTCTTAAGTTTATCAAACGTATTTTGCTGAAGTTTCCTGTTACTATGCCGGAACCAACAACCAGTACTGAAGAGGTGAATGACACACAACAATGAATGACTTTATTGAAGCGGTCCTATTTTTTATTAGGCATAACATCTGCCAAATGTATTTAAAACGAAACAAAGAAAATGGTAACACACACAATGCGGGAAGCGTGACACGAGAGGAACTACTTTACTTGTTAGAAAACAGATCAGAATAAAGCCATCAATGTAAAAAAACACAACAACAAGTTGTCGACCACCACCTGTAACATAGACATACAAGACATAGAAAACACATTTTAAGGAACGCAGCCAGCGCAGACTTAATACACTTGCAAGCGACCCCCCATGGAAAGCAGAAATCGTCATCCAAGAGCCGAAGCACCCCCGGCCACTGACCCATTTAGGGTAGGCGAAGTATTATCGTGTATCAAAAAACTGCCGAGTAGGAAATCACCTGGTGCTGACGGGTGTGACGTAAGATACTATCAAGCAGCAGGCAAACAAGCTCTCCCCAATCCTAACGGTTATATTTAACACATGCCTTTTCAACCAACGGGTGCCATCAGACTGAAAGCACAATGTAATTACCCTTGTGCCTAAAAATGGAAATTCAAGTACCATCGAAGACTTGAGACCCATCTATCTCCTGCTATCATCATACAAGTTTTTCATGAAATTAATTCAATCTCGGCACATGCAGTGGACTGTTCACACCCAGCGACTGTCACCTCGGCAAAAAAGGATCATTGCCAAGAAATGGTCTTCAAGAACATGTCTTCACCTTAAAAACAGCAGTTAGTGACTTTCTACATTCATCAGGAAAGGCCTATTTGTGCTTAATTGATATTAAAGATGCATTTGGCAACATTGACCACAAATTTATGATAAGGGAGTTAAACGATTCAGGCTACCCTGACGTCTTTGTCAACATCACCAAAGATAGATACAGTGGCTCCTCCTATCAAGTTAAAAACGCCAGTGCTATCACAGACCGGATCGAGCGTAAGAAAGGTATTATTCAGGGGTGCCCATGGAGTGTCATTGTATTTGAACAAGGCATCGATAAATGGCTGCGGTGGATTGAGCAAGGTTATCAAATACATCACATGCCGAATCCCATTCAAGAGTGTGTGGATGACGTAAGTCTCTTCGCCACCATTATACACGACTTACAATCAATGGCACAGTAGACAACAGCATTTATGGAGACCAGCGGGATGGAGGTTAAGCCACAAAAGTGTGCAGTGTTCAGCGGTCAGCGAAGCGGAAACAATTGGGTCAACACTCGTAAGGCGGGCATTAATATCCAAGGTCATGAAATCCCATCTTCTGACAGAGGGCGTTCGTACAGATACCTAGGACATGACATTACAATTGATAAATACATCGGACCAGTTCCAAGCAAGCAGCCTTATATTAGAATTTAGATCAAATTTAACCAAATTAAGCTGTGCCCCACTACCAACATCAGCAAAGATCTCATTAATTAACCCGATGTGTTTCGGTCCTCTCATGTTTTATTTTTCTAACATACACTTCACAGAAAAACAACTTAAAGAAATTGAAGATGAAATTGTACAACACGTTAGAACATGGCTAGCGCTAAATGAATCATCCACATGGAGCTATTTCTTTTGTCCCAGGTCGAAGGGTGGCCTTGGCATACCAAACCCCTTCATATTATACCACTTTCGACATATTTCATTCCTTATCAGTATGCTCAATTGTGATTATAGTCTTGTAAAAACTGCAGCAATAAACTCGTTAGATAGACATATGAAAAAACGTAAAATAGACCAAGTAGATGAAGATAGGAATAACTTTGCAAGTTACGAGTTAAACGAAACAAACCATCTAGCTAAAAGATCGAAGGTGAATTGGCCAAGATCATTTTGGGTAGAACTGAATGAAGAATGCGCGCGTGAAGGAGTGAGTGTGAAAGTGGATGACAGTGGCCATTACATTGTACATTTAGATGTAGATGAAGATGTGAGTCTAACATACAAGTCAGCAAGTGCTTTTTATTCTGGATTTAAATCACATAAACTTAACCTAATTCTAAGTGAACTAAAAAGTAAATCGTCACAAGGGAGAATAGTGCGCGAAATGAAATGTGTAAACCCTTCATTGTCATCTAGTTTTCTATCTAATGTTAAATTAAGTGATAAAATACTTTCATTTGCTGTGAGATCGAGGTTACAGTTGCTGGAATGCGAAAGTCTTTTACATCTATACTACCCACAGACATACACGAAAATGTGCAAAATATGTAACCACCCATACGAAACAGTGTCACATTTATTGAATGGATGTACCAAATTTCAAACATTATACCAACAAAGGCACAATAGAGCTGTAGACATTATTTATGAGAAACTGAAATCTCATACAATAATAAGAGTGACATAACAATAAATAAAGAGATAATAGTTAAACCATCACTTTTCGGCAGCAGTAACACCTCATTTAAGACACATGCCGTAAAACCTGATTTAACGATAATCAATCGACAGAACAAAACAGCTTTTATAGTAGAGGCAGCAATACCATATGACGCCCATTTAGATAAATGTTACCAACATAAATTTGATAAGTACTATCCATTGACTGCAGAAATTAACGAACTAGGCTATCGTACGCATGTAATCGTACTGATAATTGGTAGTTTGGGTCATGTGCATGCAAAGTGTGTGAGTGGATTAATGTCGCTAGGGTTGCGGAAATTTGAAGCTAAGGTTTTATGTAAAT
>JAMPIV010022591.1:217500-305000 GCA_024509875.1 Oreohelix idahoensis
TATATATATATATATATATATATATATATATATATATATATATATATATATATATATAATATAATTTTTATTATTAAGCTATATAATAATAATATTATATAATTTATTATATCATGCTATACAGAGCTTCTACAAGTCTTGCAGAATTTATGTGAGGACAGCAAACCATAAGTCAGAAGAGTTCAGGACCACCACTGGTGTAAGACAGGTTGATATCATGTCACCTTTCCTTTTCATACTCCTCATGGGCGATGTCATTAAGGCATGTAGGGAGAGAACAAGAAGGTATTCAGTGGGGTACTGGAAGATGAGACAGGTCTGTATTTCGGAGCTGGCATTTGCTGATGATGTTGCCCTGATTGCTAAATCAGAGGCATATCTCCAATTCAACCTGCAAGTCTGGAGGGAAGAGCTGGAGAAGAGAGGGATGGTCATAAGCAGCTCTAAAACAAAATCCATGGTGATATCACGAGAAGAAAGAAGACACTAGATTAAGCTGGGAGAACAGGTCCTGGAGCAGGTAGACCACTTTAAATACCTCGGAGCTATTATTGACCGAAAGGGAGGCATCAGGGAAGAGTTGGCCACTCGGGGACCGGCAGCTGGGAGACTTTTTTAGGCCATGAATCGAGGATTCCTCAGCGGGAGAGAGGTTGGTGAGAAGACGGGGATGGCTGTATACCGCTTCACCTATGTCCCAGTCTTGACATATGGATGCGAGTCATGGGCAATGACTACAACCCACAAAAGCCAGATCCAAACCTCAGACATGAGGTATCTGAGGAAGATGCTTGGGGTAAGAAGAAGAGACATGGTACGCAACCAGACGATACGTCAAGGCCTTAAATCCCACCCCCTGCAGACCCAGGTAGAACAATCCCAACTAAGATGGTTTGGCCATGATCTGCAGAATGGGAGAAGATCGGCTACCACGACAAGCATGGGAAACAAAGAGCCAAGGATCCAGACCCCCAGGACGACCCAGAGTCCGGTGGGAGGACAACATTGGACAATCTTTGAGGGAGCGAGGACTGGAGTGGAGCCGGGCCAGGAGGAAGACAGCCGATAGGATAGTCTGGCGCTCTCTCTTCCAAACCTCTACACCTCACGGTAGAAGGGGAACGACTAGGTAAGTAAGTAATTTATTATATATATATATATATATATATATATATATATATATATATATATATATATATATATATATATATATATATATATATATATATATATATATATATATAATAATAATAATAATAATAAAAATTATATAATATAATTATATAATAAAATTATAATAAAATCTCCGGTCCAAAATATGTAATTAGATTTTGTTAAAACTATCTGCACATTGTCACATTTTTTAATGAAAACAAAAACTGATGTGATCATCTGGATCTAGTAAAACTGTCAGTGTCTACAACAGTCATTCACCAGTTTCCATATTTCAAACTTGGTAAATAGTTCAATTCGAAGGGAGTATGTTTTGCTAAGTGTTGCAATTCTAACGGAATATTTGTTGCTAAATAGTGGAATTCTGACGGAATATAAAATTTAACGGAGTATGTGTTAAAAATTCACGGTACTGATTCTATTCAATAAACCGGTAAGTAAACTAGTTTTCTTGTTTTTGTTTTGTTAGTTGAAATACAAAGAATAGTACAAATATGTGATACTGTATTTGCATCTAATTTTATTTCAAATTATTAGTTAACCTAAAGCAAAATGCAAATTGGGTCTGAAACTCGCAATTGGGTCCATTTTCCTGCAATACAGGTACAGCCGAAAATGGCGGCCAAATTTTAGTTCGCGTAACTCTCTATACATCAAGGGGCTCTATGCTTGCCCATTAAGTTCAAGTTTTGTTTGTTGTAGTTTGTATGACATGGTAACTGATGCAACGTAAGGGTCATACCCACCCTCTTGCGTGATCGAATGCCACGCTGCGATCAATAGAAATTAATGGCGTTGTTTATTTCAAAGACACGTTTACACTTTTGTATCTCAGCAGATATTTCCAGTGGGACTACTTGCTGTTATCTTGCTGCTGATAGTGCATTATGTTCAAGGAACGACCTTGACCGATGCAAATCGCGCTTTCTGATGTAACGCAAATTGACTGTTACCACGATTTCATCAGAATGATCAAAATAAACACAGCGCGGAAGAATCTACAATATTTGACAGCCACGGAAAACAAATTTAGTACACAATCCTTTTCGTTACTTTCTTCAAGTGTTGTCTAAAGTCGACTGGCGGAGACGATGATGTCTTACTACAGCTTCCGGTTATATTATCATGATCATCATTTCCATTTCCGCGCCCTTTGGAGCATGGAGCCCCCATTCCAGCTAGGTCCGTTTCTAAGGAAACCTGCACGTGTGCATTCCTGTGCTCCTACTACAGTGGTTTCCCCGTGTAGTTCCCGGGGTATATGTTCCCCTGTAGTTCCCTGGGGTATATGTTCCCATGTAGTTCCCGGGGGTCTATGTTCCCCGTGTAGTTTCCGGGGTCTATGTTCCCCGTGTAGTTCCCGGTGGTCTATGTTCCCGTGCAGTTCCCGGGAGTCTATGTTCCTGTGTAGTTCCCGGGGTCTATGTTCCCCGTGCAGTTCCCGGGAGTCTATGTTCCCCGTGTAGTTCCCGGGGTCTATGTTCCCCGTGTAGTTCCCGGGGGTCTATGTTCCCCGTGTAGTTCCCGGGGGTCTATGTTCCCCGTGTAGTTCCCGGGGGTCTATGTTCCCCTGTAGTTCCCTGGGGTCTATGTTCCCCGTGTAGTTCTCGGGGGTCTATGTTCCCCGTGTAGTTCCCGGGGTCTATGAAAAGACAAAGAAACAATAGGACTACTGCACCATCAGGCATGTCGTAGAAGGCCACTCATATGCGGTCTTGCATTGGGCCGGCAACCTTTTCATGTACAACAAATTGCCACAGAAACCACCGCTACAGGAGCATGTGAATACTTGACACAGGCTTTCAAGGGGTACAGCTGTAGTGGTGGCTGCATGCTCCAGAAGGAGTGCTAAGAAAAATGATTATGATGTTAAATGAATATCACTGTGATATTATCAGGTGGATGACACTTAGGAGTCATGATCAAAATAGGCTCACCTCTAGAGCATCATGAAGATGTTGAATGAATATCACTGTGATATTATCAGAAGGATGACACGTAGGAGTCATGACCACAGTAGGCTCGCCCCCTATAGTATCATGAAGATGAAAAAAAGCAGCCATAAACGTTTGTTTGGCGAGGTTGATGAACAGATCACGTCCTTTTGAATGCTCGGTATATAGTTTCCTATTACTATTTACACAGTACTATGAAAGTACCATGCAGGTCGACGCTGATGCACGGTTCCAATATAACATAGTCCATAATGCCAGACAGTGTGGACAATTTCGATAAAGGCTGCCTTAATTCTGCTCCGGCATAATGCGACAAGACCATGTTGTTCTCGTGGATCTCTGAAAAGACAAAAAAATAGGACTACTGTACCATCGGGCATATGTCGTACACGGGGATCAATATGACGGTGTGCGTGGAACTCATCATCTAAAACACACTGCCACAGAAATTACTGCTACAACAACATGTGACTACTTGGTGCAGGCTACCTGCAAGGGGGCCATCTGCAGTTGTTGCTCGATGCTCTGTCTGGAGTGCTAATTAAAGTGACGATGATTATGCAACATGAAATAGGTTTTCATACAATTCACTAATCTATAGCATTTTATTTTACATGATGAGGTTGCCAGACGTGATGAGGTTGCCAGACGTGATGAGGTTGCCAGACGTGATGAGGTTGCCAGACGTGATGAGGTTGCCAGACGTGTTCAAGCTTCAGAAATTATAGGACTAGTGATCCCATAGGCATGTCGTAAGAGGCGACAAATTTAAGGTTATGTAAGAGGCTTGCAACCTCACAATCTGTTGCTGTCTATTTGGCATATATGTTAAAGATATCAACCTGTTTAATTCTTTTGATGGTCTAAGAGAGAGAACTGGTTATTTACCATTAGTGACAGGTTTGATTTGTGGTTATCTTCCCCTTGTCTTATGTTGACCTGTGGCGGGGAAGGTCTTGAATTGTTGTCATGTCTTAAGTCTCTATTCACATGACCATATACGGAGCGGCTTTGCCTTTCGCTTGAGGAAACGTTACATAAACAGCCGCTCTAAGTGAACATGCATTGCTTTGCTGCATCCTTATTGGACCAGCTACAATGGAGACTCCATGCTCGATAGGGAAAAAGACGTAAATAATAATGATGACGCATACCGATTAATAAAAAATTACAATTATGGATGATTTTAAATATGTTTAACAATCATACTTAATGTCACAGGTGGTGGTAATTCCGTTTACCCCACATTAGAGATATAAGCGTGCCATTATTGTGATGCGTAATATATGTGCATATACATTTGTGTCTGGGTTTTGTGTTCTGAAACATCGCCCAGCGGCAAAAATACTTAGTCGATGCAACATCTGAGGTGACTATAACTGTAGCTTATTCATGATTGGTGCAGATACAGCACGTGTTGGACAAATCATATGGGTAACAAATAAGTCAGGTATTATAGATTAGTGAATTGTATGAAAACCTATTTCATGTTGCATAATCATTGTCACTTTAATTAGCACTCCAGACAGAGCATCGAGCCACAACTGCAGATGGTCCCCTTGCAGGTAGCCTGCACCAAGTAGTCACATGTTTTTGTAGCAGTAATTTCTGTGGCAGTGTGTTTTAGATGATGAGTTCCACGCACACCCTCATATTGATCCCCGTGTACGACATATGCCCGATGGTACAGTAGTCCTATGTTTTTGTCTTTTCAGAGATCCACGAGAACAACATGGTCTTGTCGCATTATGCCGGAGCAGAATTAAGGCAGCCTTTATCGAAATCGTCCACGCTGTCTGGCATTATGGACTATGTTATATTGGAACCGTGCATCAGCGTCGACCTGCATGGTACTTTCATAGTACTGTGTAAATAGTAATGGGAAACTATATACCGAGCATTCAAAAGGACGTGATCTGTTCATCAACCTCGCCAAACAAACGTTTATGGCTGCTTTTTTTCATCTTCATGATACTATAGGGGGCGAGCCTACTGTGGTCATGACTCCTACGTGTCATCCTTCTGATAATATCACAGTGATATTCATTCAACATCTTCATGATGCTCTAAGGGGTGAGCCTATTTTGATCATGACTCCTAAGTGTCATCCACCTGATAATATCACAGTGATATTCATTTAACATCATAATCATTTTTCTTAGCACTCCTTCTGGAGCATGCAGCCACCACTACAGCTGTACCACTTGAAAGCCTGTATCAAGTATTCACATGCTCCTGTAGCGGTGGTTTCTGTGGCAATTTGTTGTACATGAAAAGGTTGCCGGCCCAATGCAAGACCGCATATGAGTGGCCTTCTACGACATGCCTGATGGTGCAGTAGTCCTATTGTTTCTTTGTCTTTTCATAGACCCCGGGAACTACACGGGGAACATAGACCCATGAGAACTACACGGGGAACATAGACCCCCGGGAACTACACGGGGAACATAGACCCCCGGGAACTACACGGGAACATAGACCCCGGGAACTACACAGGAACATAGACTCCCGGGAACTGCACGGGGAACATAGACACCTGGGAACTACACGGGGAACATAGACCCCGGAAACTACACGGGAACATAGACCCCCGGGAACTACATGGGGAACATAGACCCCGGGAACTACAGGGGAACATAGACCCCATAACTACAGGGGAACATAGACCACGGGAACTATACGGGGAACATAGACCACTGAAACTACACGGGGAACATAGACCCCCGGGAAATACACGGGGAACATAGACCCCCGGGAACTACAGGGGAACATAGACCACGGGAACTACACGGGGAACATAGACAACCGGGAACTACACGGGGAACATAGACCCCTGGAACTGCACGGGGAACATAGACCCCCGAGATCTGCACGGGGAACATAGACCCCCTGGAACTACACGGGGAACTGCACGGGGAACATAGACCCCCGAGATCTGCACGGGGAACATAGACCCCCTGGAACTACACGGGGAACATAGACCCCCGGGAACTACACGAGGAACATAGACCCCGGGAACTACACGGGGAACATAGACCACGGGAACTACACGGGGAACATAGACCATGGGATCTACACGGGGAACATAGACCACGGGAACTACACGGGGAACATAGACCCCCGTGAACTACACGGGGAACATAGATACCGATGACAGTAATTTATTTATTGTCAACTCACATGTCAAGGTAGTTTATATTGTATGGCTCAGAAACATGGAGAAAATAACAATTACTTACTTTCATAAATTGGTACTTGTGTTTGCATAGATAAACGGATTGAGATGGTACGATGAAATCATCAATCTGAGCAATCTATGTGGATACAGCACAAATATTGAGGAGCAGAGTTGGTTACGAATGTGTAATTTCAGTATGTCGATACCGCCACAATACATGGGAACAGAGATAGTCAGGAACTTGTACTTCGCCCATGTCGATAGTGGCACAAATTTTGAGGAGCCGAGTATGAGGTTTCAACTTAGCCCATAGCGATCTTGGCATCGGCATTCAGGAGTAGTTTGGCACTACTTTTTAGTTTATTCGATATTGGCACCCAGTATTGAGGAACAAGATCAACTATTGACTCGTTCTTATCCCATGACGATACTGACACCAATATTGAGGAGCAGAGTTAGTCAAGAACATGTACTTAAGCCCGTGTTGGTACTGACACCAATATTGAGGAGCAGAGTTAGTCAAGAACTTGTACTTAGCCCGTGTTGGTACTGACACCAATATTGAGGAGCAGAGTTAGTCAAGAACTTGTACTTAGCCCGTGTTGGTACTGACACCAATATTGAGGAGCGCAGTTAGTCAAGAACTTGTACTTAGCCCGTGTTGGTACTGACACCAATATTGGGGACCGGAGTTAGACACTTACGCGTAACCCACGGCGATGTTGACCAGTCGTGTTATTCTACTTTTTCAACAACCGGTTCTGTCATATCCGTCTTTTCTCCCCATCAGATTAACATCGGGCGATAGTTAGTTACGAGGAGGAAAAGCGAGTCGTAATGATTTCTATTTGTAAAATTTTAAATAAAATAAAATAAAATTTAATCCTTAAAAAAGAAAGGAAGATTTATTGAATGAAAAATAAGAAAAATGTTCATGCACATGGAGCATGTTTATACAGAGTTACATGTATTATCAAAACTCACAGACCGTTGACAAATTAAAGAAGGGACCTCAAGGCTAGTTGAAGCTGTGAATACTGTGTGTCACATAATATCTTTTGTTGCGCACATGGGCTTTGATGGAATAAACATATCTTTTGGTGTGCACATGGGCTTTGATGGAATAAACATATCTTTTGGTGCGCACATGGGCGTTAATGGAATAAACATATCTTTTGTTGCGCATATGGGCTTTGATGGAATAAACATATCTTTTGGTGCGCACATGGGCGTTAATGGAATAAACATATCTTTTGTTGCGCATATGGGCTTTGATGGAATAAACATATCTTTTGGTGCGCACATGGGCTTTGATAGAATAAACATATCTTTTGGTGCGCACATGGACTTTGATGGAATAAACATATCTTTTGGTGCGCACATGGACTTTGGTGGAATAAACATATCTTTTGGTGCGCACATGGGCTTTGATAGAATAAACATATCTTTTGGTGCGCACATCAGCTTTAAAAAAAATGGTGCAAAAGGGTGCAATGAGGAGGAGTGGACAGAAAGCCTGTCAGAGAAAGATGTCAGTTGGCCGGCTTTAGAAGCCATATTGCATATTGATCGTGCTCTCTTTATGGTTGCTGGCTTTTGTACAGATTTGTTTTATATTCCAATGGTAGTAGGACTTGCTGAGCCAGCCATATGGTTATTGCTGACAATTTGTTGCTGTTATTATTGAATTCGTACGTGTAGCATTGTTAATATTAAGGTAGTAATATACCCAGAAAAGGTTAAAAAAAATAAAAATCCAACAATTTTCATTTTCATGGTTTAAATCATCGTCAACATGTTCTTGAACTAAAAATAATTCATAGAAGCTTAGAGATACTCTGGTTTGATAGGAATCAGTGTTTTTCTACACACACCCCCTTGAGTGATTTGCATAGCAACTAATGTTTATAGTTTGTTACCATGTGAATAATGACCCAACATGAAGGTGCGTAATTATAAAACTGCGAAATTATAATTATACTGAGGCAACAGGAAAAAGATATTTATAATTTCTCCACGGGGAATCACTCAATGATTTCTTATGAATTTTTCAAAAGTGTGTGTCTAGAAAGCTTTGATCGTAAATTTCAACATTTGTTACAAGCATTGTGCATTTTCACCAACATCAACTCTATTTATTGCTAGTTTTATACTGATTCTGTATAATAGTAGTTAGCAGAGCTTCTTTTGTTCACAATGGGAAATAAGACAAAGACTGAGAGGCGTGTACACCAACAAACCGTTGCCTGAAAATGAGACACCTATTGTCGATAGTGACGCTATAAAGCCTCTGTGCTCCTCAGCAAAGAAAATAAAGGTCATAAAGGTCCAAGAAAGTGAAGGACAAGCTAAAAATGACAACAGAGGAAATGGGTTTATCCTTATGGATGTAAAACTACTGTTTGGGTTTTTATGCGCTAACTTTAGATGTGACAAATGTTATCAGTACTCACTGACCTGTGAGATCGTCGAAGAGACTCGGGATGGCTTTTGTCATGAAATCAATATCAAGTGCACAAACTGTGGCGAATGGAATGCCAATTTCAATACTTCTGATGTTTCATCTTCAGCTACTCACAAAGGAGACCTTTATTCAACAGGAGCTCATTAAACTTCATTTTGTGAGTTCTTTTTCTGTATTGTTTTGTTTTCTCGGAATTGTCTTTTTAGCATAATTGGTGATCTTTGAAACAAGATATTTCTGGATCCGTACATTCAATTGACATGAAAATTAACACAGTTGGTTGTCATATAATCTTACAGATTCTGACCTAAAATGGATACAATTGAATTTAAAGTTTTAGTTTTATGACCATCATGCATATATAATGAGGCACAAATATCAAACATTCCAGAAATATAAATTTTGAAAATTCATTAAAAATTAACCTTACTGTCAATCTCTGTCATTTTAGTTCATGACCTCACGCTATATATAATAATTCAATTTGCCACGTTTCAGTCAGATCCTTGTATCCTTGTACAAATAACATAGTTATGATGTTTTAAAAAAGGTGTATAATCTATTCACTACGGCGGCCATATTGGATAACTAATTTGCATAATTAATGATATTATTATGTGGACAAACATTTTAAGTCCATACTAACACTATACCCATGGTTGTTTGATTCTGAAAGGAAAATTTGAGTATCCTACTACCTTAATATTAAAAAGGAAGTTTGTCAGCACGCCTTCGTGTTACGCTTTGTGAATGGCGTTTACAAGTATTTTGATTGTGTGACCTCTCGCAGTTTGATACGAGCTTAGAGGATAATGTCATGAAGGTGTAGTTATTATACTGTGACATATTATTTGGGGCTGTGGTCCTCTATATAGTTGTATTTTAGCGTTCCACGTTGTTAGTGCCTGGTGGTATCTGGATATTTGTATTATTGATCTTAGTACAGTCTCTCTCATAGCAATTTTACAGTTCTCGAGGCTTTTGTTGGCGATTGAGTTGAATCACATTATATGTGCAATTGGTTTTTCTGATGAGGACATTTTGCAATGTATTTATTGTCGGCGAAAACAAGATAAAAGTTCGTTGATTGACTCATTGAGCAGTTTGAGTACTATGAAGCTAAGGTTTAATGAGTTCCTGTCTGGCTGGGGCGACGACGACGCCGTATTATTGTTGGATTAGTTCCATTGTCAGTGATTTGAAGAGCTAATTTTGGGTCTTTCGTAATTGTGGTGGAAAATATGAGGTTTTAGTTCCTTCCAGGCGTAGGCGAAGAGGTTTTAATTTGTCGGTCGTTGCAGTTGCCTGCTGATTTTTGGATTATCGGTTGTCCATTGGTGGCCTACCTGCTAAATGCACGAATACGTCGCCTACATTGGCATTTGTGATAGGACAAATTATATGGATACTATACGTGTGTACCTGCCAGTACACATCTTTCAGCTCGCTTCTACCGTGAATACGTTGCCTTGCCTGTGCATGCTGATTGCGCGACTCTGCTGCAGTGACTTTTTGTATGCATGCAAATTTTACTCGTTTGTGAATACTACCGACTATCATTGTCGTGCTGAGAAACTGGTCGTAATGAGCAACTATACGTGGTTTGTGGAACAGCAGTATCCGTGAATGCTGATGCTGATATATATCGTTTGATGATGCAGAACATTGTAGTCGTGCTGATAAAATGTACATAAATGGCGGATGCAACCATAACACGTTTTCTGATGCAGTGGTCTATGTTACGCAGCTGATAAAAGACGTGATGTCTTGCTGATGGACTTTATGTCGTTTCTTACTGCAGCCATAATTCGCTAACAAATGATGATTTATAGTCGTTGCTGAGTTTACCAGTTATCATTTATTATGCTGGTATAGCCTTTCTTGGACACAGACATAAGAAGGCCATTTACATTGGTGTGGATTTTGCGAACTTAACGGAATGGGAGAATACTGAACAGTTATGAATTTTCTTATTACTACACCCATTTGTGGCTTCAAGGCTTCAGGTACGAGAATGACTGAAGCCGATTGTAGATCTTGTCTTTGAACTTGTTCAGAACATTTTGCCGCTGCCGGACAGTGATGGGTGCACTAAGCGTACCGATTGTTTCATTAACATTTTTCGTTATTATTCGTGCTTTTGTCTCGTGATTCATTATCATCATTCGATTGAGGAGCTGGTATTGGGACTTTAAGGATTCAGTCTACAGAAAGACAGTCATAAATTTAGTTATATTTCTTGTTTTCTTTCTTTTGCTGTTCTGCTTTCTTTTTGACGTCATTTTATTTTATGTGTTTCCCTTATCATCATGTTTTTAATTACTGGTCTACTCTGCTCATCCATTTGAATTTTTTTCGTTTGGATCGTTTCTCTATATGCTGGTATTTGCAATGATGCTTTTCTGCGACTATTTTATTATCTGTTCTTTTCATTTTCCCTGATAATTTAATTTGCAATTTCATTTCAGAATCTCCCCTCCTTTGTCAAAGACACTAATCATGCTCTTATAACTTTCTCCTCTATCCGACTCTCAGCAGACCGCTCCTACCGTCTTTTCTTGTTAGACGTCTGTTCTCTGTATACCTCAATTCCCCACCCCGATGGTCTCCGAGCTCTTCGGTTTTTTCTTGACCAGCGCACTTGTTCCTCTATTCCCACTGACACTCTTCTCCGTCTTGCTGAACTGGTCCTTCAACTGAATTCCTTTGAATTCAATGGCCAGTTTTTTGACCAAATTAGTGGTGTTGCCATGGGAACGAAGGTGGGTCCTAGCTATGCCTGCCTGTTCATGGGCCACTTGGAGCATCAGATATGGCAACAATACTCCGGTCCTTTCCCCAGGTTTTACTGCAGATATATCGATGATGGCATAGGTCTCACAGATATGTCCGAGACTGATTTATCCCGCTTCATCGACTTTGTCAACCACTTCCACCCCACCATCAAGTTCACCTCCCTCATCTCCACAGTATCTGTCAACTTTCTTGACATTACTATTACTATCACACCCTCCGGCCTCAATACCTCAGTATACTACAAGCCGACAGATGCCCATAGCTACCTTCTGTATACCTCTTCTCATCCTCGGGCTTGTCGTGACTCCCTTCCATTTTCACAACTTCTCCGTCTCCGTCGTTTGTGCCAAGACGATGATGACTTCCACTTCCGAGCCAGTGAGATGTTGGATTTCTTCCGTAGCAGACTTTATCCCGAACATGTTCTCACATCTGCCTTCCAACGTGTTCTCCCCATCTCTCGTCAGGAGGCCCTCAGACCTCACTATAAATTCACTTCGGATAGAGTCAAATTAATCTTGACCTATCACCAACACAGTACTGCAGTCAAACACATCCTTTTCCGCCACCTACCTATCCTTCAAGCAGAGTCTGTGACCCAAGAAGTATTCGGTGAAGCACCTTTGGTGGCATATAGACGCGACAAGAACCTGAAGGACCTTCTTGTTCACAGCCGTCTCCCAAAGGAGAATGCCACTCACTTTGGCACATTATCCTGTGGTCGGACACGATGCAACACGTGCAAGTATGTCATCTCAGCCCACAAGGTGTCTTTTCCTGAGGCTACATACACCATCACTAGTAGCTTCACATGTGAGTCGCGTAACGTCATTTATACGATCATATGTAAACGTTGCTGCAAAACCTATATTGGCCAAAAAGGCAAACGACTTGGGGACAGTTTCAGCCAGCACTTGAATGACATCTCTCAGCACAAATCCACACCAGTTACCATGCACTTCAATGGCCCTGACCACCAGGGTCCCATCGACATCCAGGTCACGGCGATCAGATCCTGCTCCTCTTGAGAACCGTCTTATCCACCGCATGGGGTGTCTAAAACCAGCTGGGCTCAACACTACACACCTTTGTCTGAGGTCACCCTTTCCTCTCCTGTTCTACTTTGACTCTTTCCACTCTTATCCCATTTTTCTATTTTCTGCCGCCCTCTAATTATACGCATGAATATATAATACACTGTTTTTAATATGCGTAGATTTTTAATTCTATTTTTTATTTATTTATCTTCGACTCATTCTGTTCCCTTCTATTTCCAGTCCCCACTTCTATTACGTTTGGGTAGTTTATTGCTTAGTTTCGTTTTTTAGTTTCTAAGTATGTTATTGTGTACATCCGGTGGTGGCAGTCATTTCCTTTTCCTGGCATGCGCCCATAAGCGTTAGGACTTTGCCGCCTTCAGGGAAGTACCTATTTTTAAATTTTTATATTTTTTTAGGTTCTTATGTATCCTATCTAACCTTCACTTTCTTTCCTTTCCCTGACGAAGGCCTTGTGGTTGTAACGTTGGCTATTTTCTCATTCTTTTGTCCTCGTAAGACGAATCACCTTTTTTCGATTTTTTTCACGCCCATCCATTTGTTTTAAGTATTTAAATTATTGATGCGACTTCTTTCTGGCTTTTGATATTGCCTTGCTACAGACCTCGTCGCTTCACCGTCCACTATTGGTTTTCGTGCCGTCTTTATTGTCTTATTATTGTAATAAATTTGTTTAAAGGTGAAATGGGTAGCGAGTCTAACATTGTCTTTTTTCCTTGTGGGGAAGGGATTGTGTTGAATTGATTTCTTTAGACAGTGACACTGTCAGTTTTGCGGTGGGGTACGGGCACGGAGAGTTGTCCCTATTGACTATCCTGCATAACTGAGCGTGCACATTTTCAGTGTCTTAGTGGTGATTGTCTTGTTTGTATGCATAATGTCATATTTTTGCAAGTATTCTTTTTCGTCATGTTTTCAAGCAAGGATTCGTTTCACCGAATCCCTTATTTGGAACTGACTTGTCATATTGTATTTTCACCTGCTTGTTTTTTTAAATTAGGTGTATTCACAACTGCAGGTACATCCTACCCATCGTCTGCAAATATATATTGGGCGAGTGCAACGATATATTTATTATTAATTTTGTAGGGTATGGATGAAATTTGAGGAATTGGTAACCTTCATAATTTTACTTATTTCGAAGCTTGCCACCGCATTTGTATTGCACATAGATCATAACTATGCCTAGCCTTAAGGATTTTATTTAAATTGGAGTGAAGACAGGAAAGTCGGGGGATTCTCTGCTCGAGTTGGCAAAAGCCGAACACAAAGAGTATGAGTTAAAAAACTAGAAGATGACAGACGAGAACGCTATGAGGAGCGTCAATTAGAAAAATTGAAGATTGAAGCAGATAGAGAACTGAAACAGATTGAAGCAGATAAGGTACTGAAACAGATTGAAGCAGATAGGGAACTGAAACAGATTGAAGCAGATAAAGTACTGAAACAGATTCAAGCAGATACAGAGAAAAAAAATGAGGCGGATTTAGAAAGAATGAAGATTGAGGCGGACAAGGAAATTGCTATGAAAAAGTTGGAGCTTGATTCTGGCAATCCTGGTGCAACTTCTAGGGAGCCAGCTCGCCCTTATAGACTACGATTACCGAATTTTCGGGAAGAAGTAGATAGCATGGGCTTCTTTTTGGTAAGATCTGCATCAGCGGCTCTTGCTTGGAGGGCAAGGAAGGAGGAATGACCTTCACTGTTATCTGCATTGCTTTCCGGCTCTGCTTTAAACACCGTATATAGTTTGCCTGTGGCTGACAAAACTAAATATGATACCGTAAAGGCAACATTGCTGAGAGAGTTTAAGCTGACAGCCGAAGGGTATCGCTTTCGTTTCAGAGATGCGATGCCTAGCGCCGACCAAGATTTCGGCTCCTTTGTCACCAAAATTAAACTTCTCCTTAATAGATGAACAGAGCTGGAGGGAATAAACAGGGATTTTGATGGACTGTTTGATCTCATGTTGTGGGACAAGGTGTTGTCCTCGTGTTGTTTTGACATGGTTGCATTTTGTCAGGAACGCACACATAGAGACATTACTGCTATGGCAGAGTTGGGGCAGCAGTACGTTGCTGCTCACATTGGTAAGACAATTCACAAGTCCTTTGTCCCTGAGCCTTTCGCTACATGTGTTGGCAAGGTTATTGGGAAACCTTTCCGGCAACATCGGTCCAAGAGTGCGGACAGGTTTGCCAGGAGAAGGTTTGATCGGCAATACTCTAGTGGGCACGGATCTCATGGGAGCTATGATAGCTTTAAGGGATACAGATCTCCGAGAAAACAATCGTGCTACCGTCAAGATAGATCTTCGTTTAGATACACGGGAGATAGACATGACAGGTCTACTCGAAGGCAGGTCCGAATAGACACTACCAGCGATCCCGATCATCGCTGGTATAGAAGAAGTGGTCCGAGTAAAAGGAATGACCGGGATGACAAACGGGAGCAATAACTCCTCAATTCACCAAAGGGTAGTCCTAAAAAAAGATGATGGTAGTCAGCTTCGATGTGGCGCGTGTGACGGAAGGGGACATGCTGCAAGAGTCTGTCCAAACAATTCAGAAAAGACTAATGCTGCATGCGTTCTGAAAACCTTTGATAACGAAGATTGCGAGGGATGTAGGCCTTTGTTTGAACCTGATGACAGACCATTACAGATTTGTGGTCATACTCTGCCTTGCCTCTCTTCTCTCGATGGGAGCGGAAGCTTAGAGTTACACCAGGGCATGGTTCAGAACCGGTTGGTTTCTGTGTTGAGGGACACAGGATGCACTACGATAGGAGTGCGCCGATCATGTATTGACAAATCGTGCCTTATTGGTAAGATTTTCGGATGCGGGACATTTGTGGGGAATGTTGAATATTACCCCCTAGCCATTATAGAAGTGGATACACCCTTTATTTCTGGTCGGGTGCAGGCGTGTGTTCTTGAGGCTTCAGTGGTCGATTTGATTATAGGAAACGTGCTTGGTGTCCGTGACTGTACCCAGGCCGACATCACAAAATGGCAGGTCGAACGGTCAGTTGTGGCCAATGTCGTGGTCACAAGGGCGCAGACCAGAGCAGACCACATTTCATTGGCGATACAGCTTGAACTACCGACAACATACGCGGTCCCATGTATTGTCTCCACGGGTCCCGATGTACCAGCATCGGACTTTGTCCAGCAGCAGCGAGCTGATAGGACATTGCAGAAATGTTACACTTTGGCCCATAATGGTGATGTAAAGTGCACGAAGTCAGCACGTTACTGGTTTGAGTTCAAAAATGATATTCTTACCAGATGCTTTTCCAGCCAATTCAAATTCAAGCGCCAGGTGGTTGTGCCTGTCGCCTTTAGATCAAAGGTGTTGCAGGTGGCACACGATTCACCGTTTGCTGGACATATGGGGGTTGCAAGAAGTTGCCATAGAGTTCTGTCACAATTCTATTGGCCGGCATACAACAAAGACATTAAGATATACTGCAGGTCTTGCAGGGCATGCCAGCCAGTGACACATAGGGGTAAATTACCGAAGGCTCCGTTGCAGGTTGTTGATTTGTCGGTTCGCCCCTTCCAGAAAGTTGCAATCTATATCGTTGGTCCGCTTTTTGTTGCATCAGAGAGCGGCTTTCGTTTTATTCTGACAATGGTGGATCTGTGCACAAGATGGCCCGAGGCTGTGCCAATGAAGACTATAACCTCTCAGACTGTGGCGGATGCGTTGCAGATGTTGTTCAGTAGGTTTGGGTTTCCAGAGGTGATATTGTCAGATAGGGGACGTCAATTCATTTCCAAGGAAATGGCCGAGATTACTAAATTGTTGGGAATTTCCCAATCTTTCACCAGCCCTTATCATCCCCAGTCAAACGGTCTCTGTGAACGATTTAATGGCGCATTGAAGGATATGTTGGCCAAGGTCACTGCTGAATTTCTCCAAGAATGGGATAAATTCCTTCCAGCAGTATTATTTGCCTATAGAAAAGCGCCTCAGGAGAGCACCGGGTTCTCCCCATTTGAATCCGATGGGCCCAATGCACATTCTGAAAGATATATTGGTTGGTGGTTGTTCTGATGGGTCCTCCGTTTCTAGTTACGAATACGTCATAACCCTGCGTGACCGTATTGTCAAAGCGTGTACCGTGGCACGTGATAATTTATCTGTGGCGGGGGCACGGTACAGGCAATACGCTATGCGCGGATCCAAACTACTGTTCTTGGTTCCCGGTGAAGAGGTATGGACACACCGATCATTAGTCATCTTCGTCTATAACATGTATTACTTTTTTTATATTTTCCTCTTTATTCTATAGTGGGCAGGAAAAAGAGAATTCACTTAGTGAGTGGTTATAAAAATTACTTCTTCTCAATTCAAGAAGCAACATAGTTGCATGAAGGTTTTGGAACAAATCGGTTGTTATATTCATGTAAAAGGGTAAAAGCACAACTTCTTCCAATAAAAAATGTTAAAGCTACGTCTAAATCAGCTTGTTGTTGTTTGTAACAAGACTACAACACATCCACATAGATAATCACGTTCTGATGCGTTCACTTTTGGACAGTGTACCTATTCCTAAACTTTCATGAATACACAAAACAAAAAAAATTATGAAATGGAAATATGAAACTGTGATACCAAAATTAAGAAATGGCAGTGTGAATGTCGTCCCGCAAAAATTATGACATGCGGTAACACGTTTGACCACTACATCAACTCCAGTTGTTAGCAAACAATATCCCCAGAACCGAGTAGGTTTCCTAACACCAACCTTTGTACGTCACACTGCCGAACCATACACAATACAAGCACACAAAAAACCCACACTCACCCGTAGCTCGACAAACTGATCGCGGTGTCCACCTGCTATCAAACCAACATAATTGCTACCCGCCGGTGGAGACAAAAGAAAATTAATCTCTGTTTTTTTGTGGGCCGTATTTTCCGATGAAAAATTCATACTTCGTATGTGACAATGGGGGTCCCTACTAGTTGATAGCTAGGTGACTGAGGCAGGCCTAGTTATCTATCATTCACTTTTTTATCTTCCAAGTGAGACTATTTCTCTTACTGGCCCCTTGTTCCGCCAGAGATAGTAGTTCTTGGATGAGATTTGGTTCGTCTTTTTGATTCCCAGTATCCGTTCTTCCCTCCTTGGTGGTGAGCAGCGACTCCCTCGTACTAGTGGTGTTGGGTGTGAATTATTTATAATGGCCTTGCATTCAGACTTCTACTTCTCTCTCTCTTATATATAAAGGCTATCGAAGTAGTAAAGTGCAACATGATGGGTTTATTTACATATTTCATGGAGGTACAATTCATCAGCCAAAATTCTCCCTTGCAACTTTCTTTATGCCTTCTACAGCCTAATAAATTAATTCAAAGTATTCATACACCTGTATAATGTCTCAGCTTCAATACCTGACAGCTAATCCTTGGTTATCAAACATATAACCATTATCTGCATCAATAATAATCTTTAGTCTTCCTACAAAGTCTCGGCTTCAATACCAGACAGCTAATCCTTGGTTATCAAAGATATAACCATTATCTGCATCAATAATAATCTTTAGTCTTCCTACAAAGTCTCTGCTTCAATACCAGACAGCTAATCCTTGGTTATCAAACATATAACCATTATCCACTTCTTACTGTCTTTAGTCCTGCTTTAGTCTCAACTACAATATTCTTCCTTGCAGGTGTACCTTGAGGTGCGGGCATCATTACCCTCTGAAAAAGTTGCTGAAAGTCTAAAAAAATATAGTTCAAAGTTCATCTTACCGTTTTAAATGAAGTCCAGCACCTATCACAATCCCTACTGTTCACCCTTATTCTACTCCTAATCTGTTCATCTCAGTATTTAAACACAGATAAGCTACTCTCCTGAATTTCTACCACTAAGAAATTCTAAGTCTATCTATTGGTTTCTTGATACGAACAACTGTCGCCCACAAGTTCGTTTCTTGAGTCCAGTTCGTCACTTCTTGCTTCCGCAAAGTTTCTGATGGGACTGTGTAAACATGACCGCTCAGTAGCGCGTCAATATCTGGACTGATCCTTCTATTCCTATCCCGTGAGTCGGTCCTTGTTTTAGTTAATACGATTGATCCATTGTTCAGTTCACTCACCTATCGCCACCTACACGCTTAATTCTATGCTGTCAACCCCGTAAACTGTGCTACATAACTGTTTATATTTCGCTCACTTTTCACGTGCGTTTTACTCTGCTCTGCGTTCTCTTAACTGTAAAGGGCGCTAATAATATTGTTATCTCCCTTTGTGGTTTTTACCATAATTTAGTTTTCTTCTCTTCATCTCTAATAAAATAAACCTAATATGCTAATTTCTTAGACTCAAGTGATGTACACTTGGAAAGTTTTAAAGTCTAAAAAGGTTCCCTCCCTTACAAAAAACACTACATTTTCATTCTTTTATCTCCCATGTTAAGAACGAATAGCCTATCACTTAAATTATTCTGATTTTCTAACCCATTTTTATATACTCTTTCATCTTGTTAACACCAAATAACTGTTCGACTGACTTTAACTGCAGCGTATTTTACGCTGTACAACCCAATGCCTAGAATTCGGCTTTTGGCTGGGATCATGTGTCTAGACACGGGGACCAATACAGTGACATTCATGTGTCATTAGGTCCCTTGTGTGAGAACACAGAGGATCACTAGGTGAGACATTTTGTCACTGGGTCTTCTTGTGTTGGGACATGTGGTCTTGACCAGGGCCGGGTTTGGGCGGGGATAATGCGACCTCATGCGAGGAAAAAATATGCGACCTCAAGCGAGGAAAAAAAAAAAAAAAGAATTCGGCTTTTGGCTGGGATCATGTGTCTACACACAGGGACCGGTACAGTGACATTCATGTGTCATTAGGTCTCTTGTGTGAGAACACAGAAGATCACTACGGTGACACATTTTGTCATTGGGTCTTCTTGTGTTGGGACATGTGGTCTTGACCAGGGCCGGGTTTGGGCGGGGATAATGCGACCTCATGCGAGGAAAAAATATGCGACCTCAAGCGAGAAAAAAAAAAAAAAAAAAAATCCTGGCTTTTGGCTGGGATCATGTGTCTACACACGGGAAACAGTAGTGACATTCATGTCATGAGGTACCTAGTGTGAGAACACAGAGGATCACTACAATGACACATGTTGTCATTGGATCTTCTTGTGTTGGGACATGTGGTCTTGACCAGGGCTGGGTATGGGTGGGGCAAATGCAACCTCATGCGAGGAAAAAATATGCAACCTCATGCGAGGAATAAAAAAAAAAAAAAAAAGACACGTACTTTGTTCAGCTTGAACACCTGCCCGTGAACCAATCTGTATTTGGGTTCTCGTGTAATAAAAGGTGCGTTTCTCACAAAAGAGAGATCCAAAATCAATATCTTTGTTTCCACAGCGCTCGATGCTGGCCCTGCTATAGTGACGTCTCTAACACTTCACCCCCACCTCTTCATGTTGGCCCTAGTACAGTCAAGTCTCTAACACTTCACTCCACCTCTTTAAGCAAGACCTAGTATAGGTAAGTCTCTAACACTTCACCCCCACGTCTTCCTGCTGGCCCTGTTATAGTGTCGTCTCTAACACCTCATCACCACCTCTTCATGCTGGCCTAGTACAGTCAAGTCTCTAACACTTCACTCCACCTCTTCACGCTAGACGTAGTATAGGTAAGTCTCTAACAGAAAATAATCTTGTAAATTTAAGAGGCGAAACAGTTAGTATAAGATTTCATGATAGCGACAGCTAAAATTTATCTTAGAAAAAATGTATGAACGCTCAAAAAGACAAGATACAAAGACCTAACAAAGAATAATACAACTGTTGCTATTAGAATAAATGCAGAACCGGGAACAGGTGCTTTAACCTTAACAAAAAAGACAAATAAACAAGTTACAAACGCATGTTCTCAAAACCAAAGGAGCTGACTTTACTTTGACTGAAAAGTAAAATTAAACATAACAGGAAGCTTTGGTGCGGATTCTTAGTTGGTTTAGCTAATATGGATTTACCATGAGTCATATACTCACAAGGCCAGCACACAAAGAATTTTCACAACGCGTCAACTATCGATTAGTTTTTCCATTAAGCAAGTTGTGGTTAGTGTGCAAACAAGGCTGGGCACGTTTCAAGAGACCTACAAAGCGACTGAGACTAGTGTTTTAGCTTGACATTTTGTCTTCTTTTAAAAGAATTATATATATTTATTACACTTAAAGAACCTTTGTTATCTATGCTGCCTAAAATATGGTATGTATAAATATCGTGTGTATACATATTAATATCTGTCTAAATATATATTGTTTAAGTATTGTATAAAAGACAACACAATGCCGAGTCATACACAATACAACAACACACAAAAATATCTACACAAAAATGGTATAGCCAAGTCTCTAACACTTCGCTCCCACCTCTCGATGTTAGACCTGGTATAGACAAGTCTCTAACGCTTCACTTCCACCTCTCGTTGTTGTCACACCCGCCTGCTACAACCCAACACACACAGACACACACACACACAACCACACCCGCACATACCCACACCCACACACATAACCACGCACGCGAGTGCCCACACACACACACCCACACACACAGGCGCACACACACACACGAACACACACGCGCACTCAAATAAGTAAGTCTCTAACACTTCACTCCCACCTCTTGACGTTGGACCTGGTATAGTCAAGTCTCTAGCACTTCATTCCCACCTCTCGCTGTTGGCACACCAGCCTTAGACAAACACACTACGGGCACAATACAACATCACACAAAATCCCACACCCCAACACACTCCACGAGTCGGCAGCCCCGCCAACTCACAATACACCCAAATCGTCGCCACAATACACCCATGCGTCGTCGCCATCACCAGCACAAAAAGACTCCACTCGATTCAAATACCTTCTTATTAACCTACTCGTCGTTATCGATTTTTTAATATTTTCCTCTTTAACTCAAGTATTCTTTTAAAAGAGATCATTAACTATATACTTCTATTTATAAACCTTTGTATCTATGTTGTAAAATAAATACACGTCTAACTACATATTTTATATAAAAAACAACACAATACCATACTTGAACTATGATAGGACGCAAGCTGCTTAAATATATCGTCTAACTGTTGTCTCAATATGTCTAAAAGTCTTCCTATTGTCTAAATATATCGTCTTCCTGTTGTAAATATATGTCGTAATATATGTCTAACTGTTGTCTCAATATATCGCCTTCCTGTTGTCTAAATATATCGTCTAACTGTTGTCTCAATATATCGCATTCCTATTGTCTAAATATATCGTCTAACTGTTGTAAATATATATCGTATAACTGTTGTCTAAATATTGGCTGTAAACAACGCCATTATCGAACTAATATATCTCTATATAAAAGTCACGCGCCGGCACAGCGCGCCGCCACATTTTCCTTATATAAAAGTCACGCGCCGACACAGCGCGCCGCCACATTTTCCTTATATAAAAAGTCACGCGCCGCCACAGCGCGCCGCCACATAAGCCTCGTTTTGCGCATTGTATACTACTGTTATATGTGTTCGAAGGCACGACATCTACGTACACCAGTGTAAAAAAAAATTTTTGAACTTGTCTAATATTTTGTTGTATACTGGGAAATATACTGCTCTCAGGGAGAAGAAAACTCCGTTTTCTTTTCTCGGGAAGGGGTTGATGTCACATAATATCTTTTGTTGTGCACATGGGCTTTGATGGTATAAACATATCTTTTGTTGCGCACATGGGCTTTGATGGAATAAACATATCTTTTGTTGCGCACATGGGCTTTGATGGTATAAACATATCTTTTGTTGCGCACATGGGCTTTGATGGTATAAACATATCTTTTGTTGCGCACATGGGCTTTGATGGTATAAACATATCTTTTGTTGCGCACATGGGCTTTGATGGTATAAACATATCTTTTGGTGCGCACATGGGCTTTGATGGTATAAACATATCTTTTGTTGCGCACATGGGCTTTGATGGTATAAACATATCTTTTGTTGCGCACATGGGCTTTGATGGTATAAACATATCTTTTGTTGCGCACATGGGCTTTGATGGAATAAACATATCTTTTGTTGCGCACATGGGCTTTGATGGTATTGTTGCAGGGCGATTTGCTCTATTAAATTGGGTCACTATTTATTGAACAATGTTCCATGTAATATGAATAAAGCAATTATAAATTTCTGGCCATTGCTTTTCTTTTGATATGTTAGTCTTTTCATTCAGTTATAGTGCATCGTGCCTTTCGATGGAAATTACGCGAATGCGGGTGTAATAGATTTCGAACAATACTTGAACCTTGCAATACGATTGACTTGATAAGTCATTTCATTGAGTCCATACATTTAATTCACAGTTTGTACACATCAAGACAATCCATGCATGTTGATCACAAAAGTACATATTATGACTTGATCATATATTGAATATATATGTAGATATACTACCAGTCCTTGTCCAATAATCAAATTACTGTAGGCAAAACGTCATAGCTATATGCACGCGCGGTGTCTATGAGTCTGGCAATATCAAATACTATGGACTGTAATTCATCCTTCCCTAAGTTCACTTACGTACTAACCTTAATCATTTTATATCTTCATAATTCTTGGAGAAAATCTACGGAGATATCGACAGCCTCAGGCTGACCACTGCTTTCTTTGAACTTATTCAAGTTGACATCTGAGGGTGAACGAAGAAGAAGATATCTTCATAATAACAATGGACTGACCCATGTCCGTACTTGAATAAAATATATCTGTGCGGCAATACCATGCAAACACTGGAAGGAGAAAGGACACGTCTTTACAGCTTGACGGTCAACACCAAAGGGGTCCCGTATCTTAGTCACGGTGCGTGACCTATCAACGCTATCACGTCATAATTCGCTCGAGTGTATAGCGTTCAATAGTCCAAGAATTATTTACCTTAGATTATATTAAATGCTGTAACCCCTAAAATTGCACGCTGCCAACCTCTAGCAGACGACTGCAATGGAACTACCGTAACAGGTATAAACATATCTTTTGTTGCGCACATGGGCTTTGATGGTATAAACATATCTTTTGTTGCGCACATGGGCTTTGATGGTATAAACATATCTTTTGTTGCGCACATGGGCTTTGATGGTATAAACATATCTTTTGTCGCACACATGGGCTTTGATGGTATAAACATATCTTTTGGTGCGCACATGGGCTTTGATGGTATAAACATATCTTTTGGTGCGCACATCAGCTTTAAAAGAAAATGGTGCAAAAGGGTGCAATGATGAGGAGTGGACAGGAAGCCTGACAGAGAAAGATGTCAGTTGGCCGGCTTTAGAAGCCGTATTGCATTTTGATCTTGCTCTTTTATGGTCGCTGGGTTTTGTACCGCATTGTTGTATATTCCAATGGTAGTTGGACTTGCTGAGCCAGCCATTTGGTTATTGCTGACAATTTATTGCTGTTGTTATTGAATTCGTACGTGTAGCATTGTTATTATTAAAAAGGGAGATTGTCAGCACGCCTTCGTGTTACGCTTTGTGAATGACGTTTACAAGTATTTTGATTGTGTGACCTCTCCCAGTTTGATACGAGCTTAGAGGATAATGTCATGAAGGTGTAGTTATTATACTGTGACACTGTGTGTCCAATTTTTACTTGATTCTGTTGTCGGCAGCTGTATGTATGATCCAAGGCGTAGCCAAGACTTCACAAAAGGTGATGTTTCCCATTCAACAACGGGCTTCCCTATCTGCTATGACGTTTTCATGATCTGACAACAAGGGCATAATCCCGAATATGATACGACTTCCTACACGACACCGTGGACAGCATCCCGATACAGCCATTTATAGTGACTCTCGATTACCTATTCGGTTTTTATCTTCTTCTTCTTCTTCTTCCTCGTTCGCCCTGAAAAGGACGGTGGTTGCGTTGTGTCTGTTTACGCCTAAGCTGTGATATCTGCACCTTTCGGTCGACACATCCGACTTCTGCACGGCATTTTTTGAGACCGGGTTTGCCTTCCCACTGCGATCCCTACTTGCTCAGCCAGACTGCAGTGATGCAATCTGTTTCCAGGACCACCACGTGGAGGTGGAGTAGGGTCTTGACCAGCTCTGGTTCGCTGATCCTGATGCAAGCAGTCAAGCTATTGGTCGCTGGCAGCAATGATAAGTTGGGGCAATTTTAGTTGCAAGAAACCAACAGCAAACAGAGTTTATGGCAGAGTCAGTGCTTTCAGCGCGACCACACGTTAGAGTTCACAACTCCGCCCGAGAAGGAGAATAACTGGCGCTCCGGGCGACGTGACATTGATGTTGCCTTTACTGGCGCGACTCTGTGTTTCTCTTAACACATTATTCTTTCTAGGACACATAAAGAATTGGGTGAATTGGCGAATTTATATTGTAAAATCAAGTTTTTGTGTCTTTACATTGGTCGTGTAACCTAACTAAATTCAACAAGCGGATCTGCGAACCCGCCACATTTTAAAACGACCGGTTAAGGTGAACCGGCTGAATGACAACATTGGTTGCACTAATATTGAGAATCCAAGTTATAGTTAGGATGTTTATACCATCTCGACACTGGCACAAATACTGAATCTCATAGAATATGTCCACTGTCCCTACTACGTAAGTCGTAAAAAAGAGTAGTGAGTGTTGTGAATGAGGCAAGAAATTTAATCATTATTGAGAAACCATCACTGTAGACACACATCAAGAGCTTTTCTGCAGGCTTTTGTAAGAAAAGCAACTGCAGTAGTGACCTCATGCGTACTTAAGACCAATTACTGCAGTGACTTCACGCATACTTAAAGAAGCAAAAACTGGGACGAGAAGAAATTACTTCTGCACAACTATCATGAACACACAAATTAAAAACGGTCTCTCTGTCTCTCTCTGGTCTCTCTCTTACTTTTGTTCTCTGACTATATCATGAACACACAAATTAAAAATAAACACAAGACACGGTGAGTGAGAGATAGCCAATTAAACAAATAAAAGAGTAGAACGTATGTTATAATGGACACGATGTAACATAGAATGAGATTAGCGCAGCCAATCAGCCAACATTTCACTCAAGTTTACAGTATCCGCACTTTTTATGTCAATATCCCAAATACAACAATTATGACGTCGTTATCTTTGTTGACAGCAAAGTTTTGCATACATTTTCTAGTTTTGGACGTCAGCGCTGTGATACAAAAGTAGAAAACATGTCGCTGTGAAAACCGAGTTCAGCAAATAAAACTGATCTAAAGCGATTGGAAAGGTAAAAGTACGGTTTTTTGTTTTTTACTATAGTAACTTTGATCAGGTCGAAATAACTTAGTGAATGTATGTATGCTCTACTGTTCTACGTAATCAATCATTTGTGAAAGTCTGTAACTTCAAGGCTGCTGTTTTTGTTGTTCTCCATGTTTTAGAGCAATTGTATGAGAAGAAGAGCTGTCATTGCACTAGAAAATTTTTGGGAAGAAAACAATCAAGTCTAACACAAAAATAAGAATCTTCAACTGAAATATCAATTGTATGACTATGAAACATGATGAACAACAATAACAACAATCAAGAAGCTAAAGACTTTCATAATGATGTGCTTGCGTCGAATAACTGGATTGATATGGTACAACAAGGTCACATGGGTGGATATGGTGACAAGAACCAGACAAGTAGCAGTGAAAAAAAAAGAGATGAAAAGGCGCTGGCGATGGATTTGACATACCCTGAGGAAATCTGTTGATAGCATTACTAGGTAGCTGTTCTTCGGGAATCCACAAAGCAAGAGAAATAGAGGCAGACTGAAGAACATACGGAGACGAGAGCTAGGGACAGAAATAAAAAATGATAAGGAAGATTTGGAAACATGTTGAGCTGACGGCACGTGACGGACGGAATATTCATGTGTTTGATGAAAGGCCTATACTGCTCGGGGAGCTAATAAGTATTGATAAATAAATAAATAATATGCATGCGACCGGACGAGCACCAATAAATGTCGACTGCGAACTAGGTTAACATAATGACATCACAATTTCTACAGTAACAAAACTTGGCTCGTGAATAACACTAAACATGTAGAACTCATTGAACTCGAACATAAAAGTACGATATCCTGTAATTTGATCACATCAAGGCTCAAGCCCGTGCGTCAGCGTTTGAAGGAATGTTTACGACCGGGAATTTGACTGAATAACCTGAACGGCTCCTGCAGATAAACCCTCTGTGGATGGGAAGGAGCGAAGCTCCTGACCGGGTTGGAAGGAAAGTCCACTGTCTCCCCAGCCTCGCAATGACGTGTCATTGTACCAAAAGGGCTGGAAAGCTCGAGTGCATCTGGTTTAAAAAAACAAAAAAACAAAAAGAAACTTGATCACAACTTTCCAGAAAAAGATCACTAACATAAGCAGAATGCAATATGAACAAAAATCACATAAATGCTAATGTGTATTCTGTACATCATAGAAGCCAACAAGATATGTCAAAGTCAAGAACAATGCTGAATGTCTCTTAGCAATGTTAACTTTTTATCTGCGCAACAGCTTTTGTGAAGAAGTATTATATAATTTAATTTAGCTCGTACAAGCCCCCAACTCAATTAACAGAGACATTCTTATTATTATTTGGCTCTATAGATGAAAATATAGATATATTAAACATGCTGGTTCATCCGTGTGCATTTCTCTCTGTAATAACTAAACCAACTATGAAATTGTTAAAAAAAATAAAAATTTAATGATCAATTACTTTGGAACAAATGTAAATAAATATGAATTGGTGATTAATAAAAGATCGGCTTTAGGATGCTTACTTTTTTTAAAATATAGACTTCTTTTGTGTTTGGCATGTTATTAATGCCACTTAGCTGTCAAAACTAGAAAGTGCTGATGCTGCGGTTTCCGTTAATTTGTTTCTATGGCGCGGCATGTCTTCTGAGTAGTTCAAGAGGTATCCGTTCTTGGTCAAGGCAGGTATCTTCACAACCCGTTGAATGTAGGTCTCAAGTGTCGATCGCAAGCTTTGAACCACAGAATAGTAATACAGCTGGTATCGTAGAGTAGTACCTCAAATGGTCTCTTCGATCCGTACCACCAACTTTAGAGGGAATAAAAGAACAAATTCCGCTGCAAAGTCTTTGTTTTCCTGATATTAATCAGGCGCCTTTCCCACTGTACGTCAACCGAATCTTTTCTCTTAATTTTTACTCTCCCTGAGCGTGTATCATATAACTCAGTGCATATGATGAAAATCACCATACTGTTAGTTAATTTAATGAAAAAAATTGCGACTGGACAACGGTAAGTGGCATGTGCCTGAAGGAACATTTTTAAGCACACATACAACTTATTACAAATGATAATAAATATATACATATGATGGCATCATCATCCACTCCCTGCTCCACGTGGAGTCTGGAGTTACCTCTGCTTTGGTTCTTTGTGAGAACCCGCACAAAGCAATCACCAGCGCTTTGCTGTGGTGGTTCACCAGCGCATTTTGCATGCTGTGGCCTGGTTCATGAGCAGGTTCAAACATGTCAAATTCAAAGTATATAAAATATGTTACAACTCACCCCAATACCGGGACATAGACTTTTAGCTCAGTTGAACTGTCTCAGCAACTTGATGCAATAACTCACTTCTACACAGACACCAGAGGAACAAATCTATATAGATCAAAACGGAGCTTACGTTTCTGACACCAATATTACAAACAGTTCATGACATACAGATATCATCGTCGCGTTTCGAATACGTATGGGGTTAAATGTTTGTAATGCTATGTGGCGGCACTTTTTGATGTATTCATCTCATCTCAGCCCGTAACCGGTCATGGGTCGTAGGGGTGCCATGGTGGAAGCATCAGCAGACAGGGTCCTCCACTGCTCTCTATCCTCAGCAATGCGTACAAGTGTGGAAAAACCGTGTCCTGCCCATTCTTTGATGTTATCAGCCCAGGATTTTCTCTGCCTTCCTCTTCTCCGTTTACCTTCGACTGTTCCCTGAAGGATCGTTTTCGAAAGGGAGTCATGACGAGTTACATGCCCAAACCAGGCAAGCTTTCGACGTTTCACTGTTGACAAAAGTGGTTCTTGGTGGCCTGCATAGGTGTTTATCTTCTCTCTAACATAGACATTTGTTTTGTGCTCTTTATAGCAAATGCGCAAAATTCTTCTATAACATTTATGCTCGAAAGCCTGAATCCTTCGCTCCGTATCTGCAGTGAGTGTCCAGCTCTCACACCCATACAAGAGAATAGATAATACAAGTGATTTGTATAATTTGATCTTCACAGGAAAACTGATGTTACTTTTCCAGATCACATTCAACCTTGTCATGGCAGCTGAGGCCATCTCAAGTCTTGTCTTGATTTCTTTAATTGATCTTCCATCACTGCATATAGTGGACCCGAGATATTTAAAGGTGTTAACTTCTTCTAACGTTTGCCCGTTTAACGTAATGTTGGTCGGAACATGTTTCTTATGGCTATTCACCAATATCTTGCTTTTTTCTATATTAATTTCCATCCCATACGTTCTTGTTACTTTCTCCAGTCTAGAGGTAAGGTCTTGAAGTTCTGATTCTGATCCAGCTATCAGATCAATATCATCAGCAAAACGTAGGTTGCACAGAGGTCGGCCTCCAATCGATATGGTTGATTTATAATCGTAGAGAGCCTCCTGCATAATATGTTCTAGATAAATATTAAAGAGCACTGGGGACAGGATACATCCCTGCCGAACTCCTACAGTTGTTTTGAAAAATTCTCCAATGTCGTTGCTTGCAAAAACAGCACTGCTTGCGTCCTTGTATAGTGCTTCAATGATATCTATGATGTTGGTATCAAAATTGAATTTTCTCATTACTTGCCATAAGCCTTCATGCCAGACTCGATCGAAGGCTTTTGTGAAATCGATGAAGTTATGGTATAAATCGTGTTGATGTTGGAGATGTTTTTCGATAAGTAATCTAATATTGAAGATTTGTTCTGAGGTACTTCTTTTTGGTCTAAAGCCAGCCTGTTCCTCTGACAAGATTTCTTCTGATTTCTGTTTTATTCTGTTCAAAAGTATCCTTAACATCACCTTACTTGGATGACTAATAAGGCTAATGGTTCTGTAGTTCTTGCACATTTTTAGATTTCCTTTCTTTGGAAGCGGTATTACTAATGACTGCGTCCATTCTTTTGGCCATTTTTTTGTACTCCATATCTTCTGGCAAATTGTTGTCATGATTTTTACTATATCTGGTCCTCCATATTTCAAGAGCTCTGCTGGGATATTATCCACACCCGGTGACTTCCCTCCTTTCATCGAACATATAGCCTCTTCCACTTCTTCCCGTAATATTGCTGCATTTCCGAGTTCCCTGTTTTCGCACTTAATGTTGTTTAATATGCCTAAGTCAGTGTCAAGTTTACAGTTATATAATTCTTTACAATAGTCTGTCCATCTTCTCATTACAGCTGTTTTTTCATTGAGCAGAGCCCCATTGCTATCTTCTATGACAGTTACCCTGGGCTGTTGGGGTTTTGATAGTTTTCTTAATGTGTCAAAAGCTGCCTTGCTGTTACCTTTTATTAGCCCCGTATTAATGGACTCACATTGATCAGCTACCCATTTTTCTTTGGCCTGTTTCATTTTCTTCCTAATATTTTTATTCACCATACTGTATTGCCATGCTGCTTCAGGAACCTCTTTCTTAACCTTTTTCATTTCCCGCCGTGTATCACATAACTTCAAAATGTCATCTGTAACCCATGGTTTGTTTATTTTCTTTCTTTTACCAAGTATTTCTGTTGCTGATTCAATGAGCACGTCTTTCATGTTCTCTGTGATTGAGTTGATATCATCCTCCAAAAAGTTGAGAGCTGCGAATTTTCCTCCAACAGTTGCCTCAAAGATTCCCGCGATTTCTGGATCTTTCAGTTTGTCTAAATTGAATCTTAACTGAGAACATCTGTTTTGATTATAGTTCTTTTTAAGTTTAAGCTTGAGCGTCATCAATACCATGTCGTGATCACTACCAATGTCGGCGCCAGGAAAAGTCCTAGTCTTGGCTTTATTAATACTGGACTTGAATCTTTTGGATACAAGAATAAAATCAATTTGGCCATGTATCTCAGTTTTTGGGGCATGCCACGTTGTTCTTCTTGATAACTTATGAGGAAATAGTGTATTTGCAATGGTTAGTTTATAGTTGTTGGCAAATTCTAGTAGCCTTAGTCCTCGATCGTTAGTTTCACCTGTCCCAAATCTCCCCACTGTACCAGCCCAGTGACCGTATGCATCTGGCCCTATTTTAGCATTCCAATCACCTAACACGATGAGAAGATCTTTCTTTGGAATTTTCTTAATTGCTTCATCCAGATTGTCATAAAATGTATCAATTGCCTCATCCTCATAGTCAGTAGTGGGGGCATATACCTGTATGATGGAGATGTTCTTTGGATGTGCTGCAATACGAATGGTGATAAGCCTGCTATTTATTGGGGTGCAGCTGATGACAGAGTTCAATCTATCTTTATGTACGATAAAACCTACTCCATGCTGATGTTTAGACTCATCTCCACTAAACCAAATTTTGTGACCATCATCCGTTATTGATTCACCTAATCCTGTCCATCTGACTTCTGCTAGGCCCAGGATGTCCCACGAGTATCTAACAAGTTCATGTGTTAGTTCTTTGATGTATTAGGGCAGTGGTTCTTAAAGTTGGCGATACCGCTTCCTGGGGTCGTTTGGAGGATCTAAGAGGGCAATAGGGAAAAGAGGGTAGCAGAGGGGGGTGTACAGTAGTAAGGGGGTGATCGAGGATTTGACAAGCTCAATTCAACAAATATTACTTAATATAACGTTTACACGTACAGGCATTTTGATTATACAGGTCCCTGACGTGAGCGCTTACAAGGAGAATGTAGCCTTAACAAACCCTAACCTTCCTCTTCTCCTTAACGTCGCTTGTCCTAGTATCTCATACACCCTATAACAGAGTTAATTTATGATGCCTAGTTGGCTGGGAGGTTAGTTTGATTCGCTTCCGTAGCTAGGCGATGGTGCCGTTCGGAAGGTCCTGGGTTCGATTCACCGATAAGGCACTCTCTTCTGTTGTTTTTCTGTTGTCTAGTTTTCTACTTCTTTATTTCTCACAAGTGCCTGAAACATACCTTTATGTGTATAGTATTTACTGTTTACAGGTCTCGGGTTTCCCCTCTTTATTTGTTTAAACGCCTATAACAGAGGTGGGTTCCTAATCTAGACATGTAGCACGGTGGTTGTATTACTAGGATTATTAAGCAATGCAATATTTGCCATCCTGAGCTCAGGTTACCATCGCGGATCATACATTCTAACAAAAATAGTCTGCTCCGAAAGCAGGTGTGAAGGACAACGAAGTCCCGATTGTCCAATCGGTCAGCCCTGAAGAAAGAGAAACCAACATCAACAAGTTTTGGTCAGATCACTAAGATTAAATCATAATCCTTTGGAAGGTGAAAACCATTTCTAAATAATGCTCCAGTTTAATGTCGACGAGTGTCACGTCACATGGGGTGTTCGAGTTTATGTTTCACTGGCCCCTGAACAAAATGAATATCCGCGGGTGTTTCAAAAAGGCATAAACATATAAGGAGGGGAAACCCGAGGCCTGTAAACAGTAAATAAATAAACAAACAACGCACAAAGGTATGTTATCAGGCACTCAGTGAGAAATAAAGAAGTAGAAGACCAGACAACAGAAAAACAACAGAAGTGATAGGCTTACCGGGATCAAACCAGGACCTTCCGAATGGCACCCGCCGCCTAGCCACAGAAGCGAATCGCCACTATCCACTCTGCCAGCTCCGCATTACAAAAATAATGCTTCAATGACAGAGGTCTAGCGCGAACACCACGTGACCCGGATATGTACCATAGGACGACCCAGACTAATTACAACAGCTTAGGCCAGATTACACATAACAAAGGCCTTTACACTGTGTCCAGCAAATGATAGAAGAATGAGAATAAGTAAAGTATAGAATGTAGGTTTCTTGTTATTTTATAAACGCATAAACATATAAGGAGGGGAAACCCGAGGCCTGTAAACAGTAAATAAATAAACAAACAACACACAAAGGTGATCCTGGTAAGCCTATCACTTCTGTTGTTTTTCTGTTGTCTGATCTTCTACTTCTTTATTTCTCACTGAGTGCCCGATAACTACATTGGTGCGTTGTTTGTTTATTTACGAGTATTTACTGTTTACAGGCCTCGGGTTTCCCCTCCTTATATGTTTATGCGTTTATAAAATACCAAAGAAACCTACATTCTATACTTCACTTATTCTCATTCTTCTATCATTTGCTGGACACAGTGTAAGGCCTTTGTCATGTGTAATCTGGCCTATGCTGTTGTATAGTGGAACTGCAGAAGTGATTGCGTCTATAATTAGTCTGGGTCGTCCTATGGTACATATCCGGGTCACGTGGTGTTCGCGCTAGACCTCTGCCAGTGAAGCATTATTTTTGTAATGCGGGGCTGGCAGAGTGAATAGTGGCGATTCGCTCCTGTGGCTAGGCGGTGGGTGCCGTTCGGAAGGTCCTGGTTCGATCCCGGTAAGCCTATCACTTCTGTAGTTTTTCTGTTGTCTGGTCTTCTACTTCTTTATTTCTCACTGAGTGCCTGATAACTACCTTTGTGCGTTGTTTGTTTATTTATTTACTGTTTCAAAAAGGGCTAATTTTGCTTTGTTGGGGATTTGAGTGTCTCAGTGTTTAGGTGGGCTAGTGATAACATGATATCCATGATACAATACGTTTGGTTGCTGAAAGTCATTCCTGAACGCTTTCCTGCATTGTGGAAAAGGCTAAGATATTCTGTCCAGCCTTTTCAACAATTTATTTAGTAGAGCACGGTTTCAATGCCATCAAAGAAACAGATTACAAATTAATGAACGTGCGGGTCTGAGTAACTTTAGGCCACACGTTGAGAAGTTAAGAAAGTTAAGAGAACAATGAAGTAGGTGGGTGTATTATCTTTTACTAGTGATGAAAGTTGGTTATGCTGGATTAAGTAATTAAATGATGTATATTTATAAGAAATTGAATGTACGCTTATCTATAGTTTTATATTATGAATTAATTAAACAGAACAATTAGTTTTATATTATGAATTAATTAAACAGAACAATTAGTTTTATATTATGAATTAATTAAACAGAACAATTAGTTTTATATTATGAATTAATTAAACAGAACAATTAGTTTTATATTATGAATTAATTAAACAGAACAATTAGTTTTATATTATGAATTAATTAAACAGAACAATTAGTTTTCATTGTTAGGAATTAGCAGTTGCTCTTATCTACCATTCTTTATATTTGTTATGTAATGCAGAAAAATGGGAGGGGGGAGGGTATTGAAGATGTGCAGTGGGAGCCAAGGGGGCGGTGATCCGAAAATGTTTGGGAAACACTGCGATAACAAATTCGATTTCAAACATTTTTTTTAAAAAACTGTTGCTTTTGGCCTAATATTATGCTTTTAAATTGTGTTTTTATTATGTTTAATTTATACATAATTATGTCTTTCACAAGCAGTAATGACCTTTTTTGATCTGCACAGGGTGCATGTTTTTGTAGGAAACAATGTTTGTGAATTAAATATTTATCTTTCGTACATAATGCATGTCTCGCATATGTTTTGAAGATAAATGGCTTATCACTTGTCAAGACTAGTTACCGAGACAGTTCGTGTTAAACACATTTATTTGTTGTGTTTTGAAGGAGCCTGTCATTACCTATGCTTGTCTCAACATTTAGATAGGGTACACAGCGGTCGTTTTTATGCTATTCATTCCCAAGGCATGACATTACTTTTACATGTACTTAAATTAGTGATTAAGATGACACTGGCTATCTTGTCATACCATTTCAATACTTTAGTGTAACGCAAGCACCCATTTGTGAAAGGTTGTAACTTCTTGGTTGTTGTCTTTACCATTATCCATGTTTCGTACCCATGTAATAAGGCCGACTTGACAGATGAGTTGCAAGATTTTGACGTGTGTGTTGGGCTTGATTTCATTTTATTTCCACAGATTTCTAAATACCTCGAAAGCCCTTCTTGCCTTTTGCATTCTTATTTTGACATCACAGTCTGTCCCTCCAACTTTATCTAGAATGTTGCCAAGGTATATGTATGATTCTACATCTTGTAGAGGCATTTTATCGAATGCACCTCTTTGTCCTCATACAGAATCATTCCTGTGATCTTCTTTGTCCTTATTGTGACGGTATTGTCTCCCCTGCTCCGCGGTAGTGGTCCAGAAATTACCAAACGTGTTATAAAAATTAGTATAAAAATGAGGGTCTTCAAAGGTACTAACCTTCGCTCAAGATTACTCTTGGCAGAGATGTAAATAGAGGAATGATGCTTCTATTTAAGGGAGCCTCACAGGATTTTAAAGAAAGAGTACCAGCTGAGATTATCTAAGCTGTTATGAACTTATTATTCTCCCACCCCTTCTGTGAGGATATATATTCGCTTCTATTTCTGAATTCCCAGCTGAAGGTGATTCAGCAACTATTAATTTAATAGTTCTATATGGTTATGTATTTTAAACAATATGAATCATAGGAGTGCAGACATACAATTCACTCAATATTGATTAATTCAACTAAAGATTTTCAGACAGATAAACATGTTTAATAATCACTTATAGTTAACAATCTAAAATAAATAAAGTTGTTTATAAAAAAGGAGCGATGATATTTTTCATCATCGGATGAAGTTAAATTTTGGTAGATGATAAGAAATGTCCATTGGTTGTGCTGTTGGTTTCCACAGGTGCTTTAAACTGGTCCTTCTCTTAAAAAACCAAGTTTGGTGGCTGCAGCAGGTCCCATTTAGTAATGCTGGGTTAACTACAAAGGTTTGGCAAGCGTCTTCAAGATCCGTCTGATGTTGGTGTGTAGCGTCGACTGTTGACAACTTATATCACAAACTGAGTGGGAAACAAATGCCTCTTTTGAGTATTTGGTCTTCTTATATGAAGATCAGGAACCTCCACTTCAATTCACCTCTTCATCTTCCTCAGAAATTTTACCCTCACTGAGCGTTAAATTCAATCCCAGTGAGTCGGATGAAAGTGCTTTCTGACAGCTGAAGGTGACTATATATATATATTACATCCCCTGCATAGGATGTTGTGCCAGTGCTGGGAAGAGACAACTATTCCTCAAGATATGCGAGATGCCAAGATTGTAACACTGTACAAAAATAAAGGAAACAGAAGTGATTGCAATAACTACAGAGGCATCTCTCTTCTTAGTATTGTTGGTAATGTTTTTGCCAAAGTCGTCTTAATGCGACTACACAAGTTAGCTGAGCGCATATATTCAGAGTCACAGTGTGGATTCCGAGCTGGTAGATCAACAACAGACATGATCTTCTCTGTCCGCCAGCTTCAGGAAAAATCAAGAGAGCAGAAAAGGCCTTTATATATCGCCTTTATAGACCTCACAAAAGCATTTGACCTGGTTAGTAGGGATGGACTCTTCAAAATCCTCCTGAAAATAGGCTGCCCTTCTAAAATGCTGGAAATGATAAAGTCATTCCATGACGACATGAAGGGAACAGTCCAATATGCCGGAAGCACGTCACAGCCCTTTGACATACGAAGTGGAGTTAAACAAGGCTGTGTTCTGGCTCCGACCCTCTTCGGGATCTTCTTTGCCTTACTCTTGAAACATGCATTCAGAGATGCAACTGAAGGAATATGCCTTCACACTAGGTCAGATGGCCGTCTGTTTAATCTTTCAAGGCTGAAGGCAAAAACAAAAATCAGAAGGGTCACTATAAGAGACTTGTTGTTCGCTGATGATGCTGCAGTCGTCACTCAAAGCCAACAGGAGCTTCAGAACTTGATGAATCGCTTCACTAAAGCATGCAAGGACTTTGGCCTCACAATACGTCTAAAGAAAACGAATGTGCTGAGTCAGGATGCGGGTGCTGCACCAGTTATCACTATCGATAACTATGAATTGGCAGTGGTGCACCACTTCACATACCTAGGGTCTACCATCAATGACAAACTCTCACTGGATACAGAAATCGACAGCCGCATTGGCAAAGCTGCAGCTACCTTTGCCCGCCTCACATCGCGTGTTTGGGGAAACTCCAAACTCACAATGAAGACCAAAGCTGCGGTATATAATGCCTGCGTCACCAGCACACTCCTATATGGCAGCGAGACCTGGACGACCTATGCTAAGCAAGAAAGAAGGCTCAATACCTTCCATTTACGGTGTCTACGCCGCATCCTCGGCATTTCGTGGAAAGATAAAGTGACAAATGTCGAGGTGTTGTCACGTGCTGGCCTTCAAAGTATGTATACACTGCTTAGACAGCGCAGACTTCGCTGGCTTGGCCATGTTCGCCGCATGGAAGATGGTCGCATCCCAAAAGATATCTTCTACGGACAATTGGCAGATGGCAAGAGAACAGTTGGGCGACCACAGCTGAGGTTCAAAGATGTGTGCAAGAGAGATATGAGGGCACTGGACATGGATCCAGCAACATGGGAGGATGAAGCTGCCGATCGCTCTAAGTGGCGATGCTATTTACGGCGCCACCTCAGATTGGGCGAAGAGAGGCTCACACGACAAGCAGAGGAGGAGAGAAAACGTCGAAAGGAGCACCAGGAAAATAAGCAGCTGAGGGCTGTCACCTCAGGGGCGCATTCCCATAGTCAGTTATGACTGAAGGGGCTATTATTATTATTATTATAATATATATATATATATATATATATATATATATATATATATATATATATATATATATATATATATATATATATATATATATATATTTTTTACTATAATGCTGGTATAATAAATATGTAAAGCATGATATCATCATCCACTGCCTGCTCTCTATAGAGCCTGGGGGCCACCTCTGCTGTTGGTTCCTTGTGAGGAAACCCGCGCAAAGCAGTCACTAGCTCTTGCAGTGGTGGTTCATGTGTTACGTTGATTGAAGTGATGAGGTTGCCAGCCTCATATACAACTGTACATCCACAAGCACATTATATATGTCAAAATGCAAATATAAAATGATAAAAAGTACATATTACAACTTACCCTGATATCGGGCGAACAAAGACCTTTTGCACTGGAAACGTCCGAATATTGTCGGCAGCTGTTTGAGATGCTGTACATTTCATGTGTGTTAGGTGTCTAACAGGGTGCGCTTGAAGTAGGATCCTAGAACTTAATGCGCAAAGTGATGACTCTGGAGTTACTGTCTTCTAATCTTGGAATTCACTTCCAGTCCTATGGTCTGTCCTGTATTAGGGTCCTAATATTCCCTATTCCTGGCTGTCTATGATTTCCCCTTGACGAAATTTGAAGTCAATGCAGTAGTCTTACAACGCTGTAGAGTATTAGCGACATTTTCGCTCACACAGCCATGTTGCTTCGTACAGGAGAGTCCAATCAGGAGCAGTCTATCTTAGCATGTCAGATGCCAAACCAATTGCAAATAAGTGTCTGCTATTTGTACGGATCCCCCCCACTACCCTCATGTAGAAAATTACTACGTGACAACATAAGATATTGCAATTTACATGATATTTTCAAACTCCATGACCATATAAGGTCTTGCCACTTCATGTGTTACTTGTCGTGTTTGCAAACTCACTACTACACAGATATATCACTGAAAATATCTTCCACGATTTTACTTTCTCGTAGTTTATTATCATAACAAATTCAACCTGCCGGACGTATTACATATCTGTTCGTGAGTTAATCTTTAACAAGATTATCGCCTTCTGACATCCCAGTGAAATCGGCCGTGTATTTGGGCACGTCATGTTTGCGAACTGATGCCTTATCTCCAAATACCGTCTGTCATTCATATTAGAACCCCTGAGCAACCTGGTTTGTGACAAGCATCTGCAACCCATTTCCCCCTATCAAAGATAGATATCTACCTTCCCCGGACAAAAGGTTTGGGTTTTCGCACCATGTCATCTGGGGCAAAGGCGATCCCAGCTTATCATTCACTCCCCCATTGAGTGTTGACAATACGGCTATCGCCGTAATCTAACAAACATCGAGCGGTCAGGTAAAATCAGAGATGGTGAGTGACGAAGTAGGACAAGATACGATAATATTACCGAGAACAATGACAGTGTAAACAATAGAAAATAAAAAGGTGCGCTACAAAGGGATCGTTCGAGTAAGTACGACCGAAGAGAATTGAAAACCAGAAAAGAGAACGAAAGTATTTTGTCACACTAATTTAGAATCAATCCTGTGATCTTTGTCCTAATATAGAATCACTCCGGAGATATTTTTGTCCTCTTATATAATCACTCATGTGGCCTTTTTCCTCATATAGAATCACTCTTGTGACCTTTGTCCTAATATAGAATCACTCCTGTGATATTTTTGTCCTTATATAGAATCACTCATGTGACCTTTGTCCTAATATAGAATCACTCCTGTGATATTTTTGTCCTTATATAGCATCACTCATGTGACCTTTGTCCTAATATAGAATTGCTCCTGTGATATTTTTTGTCATCATATAGAATCACTCCTGTGACCTTTGTCCTAATACAGAATCACTCCTGTAATATTTTTTGTCATCATATAGAATCACTCATGTGACCTTTGTCTCTTATAGAATCACTCATGTGACCTTTGTCCTCACATAGAATCGCTCCTGTGGTCTTTGTCCTAATATAGAATCCTGTGATATTTTTGGCCTCATATAGAATCACTCATGTGATCTTTGTCCTCATATAGAATCACTCATGTGACCTTTGTCCTCATATAGAATCGCTCCTGTGGTCTTTGTCCTAATATAGAATCCTGTGATATTTTTGGCCTCATATAGAATCCCTCATGGGATCTTTGTCCTCATATAGAATCACTCATGTGACCTTTGTCCTTATATAGAATCACTCATGTGATCTTTGTCCTCATATAGAATTACTCATGTGATCTCTGTCCTCATATAGAATCACTCTATTGACCTTTTGTCCTCATAAAGAATCACTCCTGTGATATTTTTGTCCTCATATAGAATTACATGTGATCTTTGACCTAATATAGAATCACTACTGTGATATTTTTGTCCTCATATATGTGACCGTGTGGCCAGAAAGGTGTAATTTTAGACTGAGTAATTAGTTGTCGATCTAGTCTACGGTGTGAATTTGTGCTCATGTTTGCATTCTCACCCGGTAATGGGCGATTTAAACGAAACACACCTTCGCCATCCGTGAAGAAGACAGACGTGTGAGACGTGGGAGACAGCCATCGGTTGTCAGACATCCTGGCGCTGTCTGACACCAGAAGAAAACACTTTTTGAGCACGAAACCGTAAGAAGTGTGAGTAGGGCAACGAATATCGTGGGATGTAACAGCCCATTAGTGGGCGGACCTATTGTGGACGTCTAGGAAGATACTATTGACTAAGATGGGATCTCATGTCATCCATACTGAGCATAGGACTCCTGATTTGCTCCCTAGAGGGATGGGTGGAGTTTTCCCTGACATTTTGACGTGGCGGCTATCATGTGGTACAGGGGTGGAGATGAAGAGTTAAACTGAAACAGTGAGAGGCTTCAGTCAGAGAGTCGAGTCAGAGTTGAAAGGAAGCCAGATCGTCTTCCATGTGCGGTATGCATCCTCGATACGATACACCAGTGAGGTAGAGGATTTGATACGCATATGTTGCGTCTGTGCTAAGAGAACTGACGACATAGAGGTATGCTTGCATATAAGTACATTTTTATAATACTTTAGATTTAGTAATATTAGACTTTCAGGTTTAGAAGTTAAAGCTTTGTAGCGTTTGTCTATCTATAGCTTGATATAAGCTGACTGGCGATGTATGTGTACTTAAGTGTAATTTGACGTATATCTCATCGCTATTTCAACTGTGAGACTGTGTTAAATGTGTTAAGTATCTAAGTGCATTTATAAGAGGAATTCTAGTGTCGCAGTGCGCTGTATACAAGTGTGTACTTATTACCATTATTATTATGATTTGTGTAGTGTTAAGTAATGGTTATATTGCATTCTTGTGAGCCGTACATGTGGTTAATTTTATATCAGTGATTTTGTGAGGGGAAGATTAGCGTACCCTCTGGCTCCGTGAGTAGCGTATGCCTATTACGTTTAGTATAGAGCTGTAAGAATAGAGTATATATCTCCTTTTTCTTTAGAGCAGATAGACCTCTAAGATACTGATAAATTGATGTCATTTAGACCAGTGCGCTGTGTGGAATATTTCATCATAGATAGAAGTGCTTCATTTAAGTTTTATCTCGCGTGATGATGGAGTTAGTATCTAATATGCGTATGAAGGCATTATTGTTGACTGAGATATGTTTATTGTATGATTACACATATACGCAGACCTGCATGAACACTCACACACACACATGGTCATTTAAACGCATGTATTGGCATATTTTCACACATGTGTAACACTACACACAACACACACATGGACATATAAGTGCATGTATTTGCATATTTTCACACATATGTATGTATTATTACGTTGATGATGTTTGTCCATTAGTACGATACTAGTTTATTTTGTTTCATTTTATTTCAGAGAGTCCAGCAGTCTGTGCCGGGTTATTAGATGGTGTTACCTAAATAGCTTGGTTATATGGTGTTGCTTAGGAATTGTCTTCAAAGTAAACTTGCGGACAACATTGTTTCTGTATGATTCTTGTGCTACCTGATAGGGTTTCATTAATAAAAGTGGGACCCCTGTCATCAAGAGTTTTTCTGTGACTGCGGAACGTGTGTGAAAGTAGGCCAGAGAGAGTGACGACAACATTACACACAAATCCTTATTCTCCTTCACACATCGTCTTCACACCGTCACATATAGAATCACTCACGTGATCTTTGTCCTCATTTAGAATCACTCACGTGATCTTTGTCCTCATATAGAATACTCATGTGACCTTTGTCTCGTATAGAATCACTCATGTGACTTTTGTCCTCATATAGAATCGCTTCTGTGATCTTTGTCCTAATAAAGAATCACTCCTGTGATATTTTTGTCCTCAAATAGAATCAGTAATGTGATCTTTGTCCTCATATAGAATCACTCATGTGATCTTTGTCCTCATAGAATCACTCATGTGACCTTTGTCTCGTATAGAATCACTCTTGTGACCTTTGTCCTCATATAGAATCACTCATGTGATCTTTGTCCTCATATAGAATCACTCATGTAATTCTGTCCTCATATAGAATCACTCTTGTGACGTTTGTCCTCATAAAGAATCACTCCTGTGATACTTTTGTCTTCATATAGAATCACTCATGTGATTTTTGTCCTAATATAGAATCACTCCTGTGATATTTTTGTCCTCATATAGAATCACTCATATGATCTTTGTCCTCATACAGAATCACTAATGTGACCTTTGTCCTCGTATAGAATCACTCATGTGACCTTTGTCTCGTATAGAATCACTCTTGTGACCTTTGTCCTTATATAGAATTACTCATGTGATCTTTGTCCTCATATAGAATCACTCTTGTGACCTTTGTCCTAATATAATCACTCCTGTGATATTTTTGTCCTTATATAGAATCACTCATGTGACCTTTGTCCTAATATAGAATCACTCCTGTGATATTTTTGTCCTTATATAGCATCACTCATGTGACCTTTGTCCTAATATAGAATTGCTCCTGTGATATTTTTTGTCACCATATAGAATCACTCCTGTGACCTTTGTTAGAATAGCTCCTGTGATCTTTGTCCTAATAAAGAATCACTCCTGTGATATTTTTGTCCTCATATAGAATCACTCATGTGATCTTTGTCCTCATATAGAATCACTAATGTGACTTTTGTCCTCATATAGAATCACTCATGTGACCTTTGTCTCGTATAGAATCACTCTTGTGACCTTTGTCCTTATATAGAATCACTCATGTGATCTTTGTCCTCATATAGAATTACTCATGTGACCTCTGTCCTCATATAGAATCACTCTTGTGACCTTTGTCTTCATAAAGAATCACTCCCGTGATATTTTTGTCCTCATATAGAATTACATGTGATCTTTGACCTAATATAGAATCACTACTGTGATATTTTTGTCCTCATATAGAATCACTCACGTGATCTTTGTCCTCATTTAGAATCCCTCATGTGATCTTTGTCCTCATATAGAATCACTCATGTGACCTTTGTCTCATATAGAATCACTCATGTGGCTTTTGTCCTCATATAGAATAGCTCCTGTGATCTTTGTCCTAATAAAGAATCACTCCTGTGATATTTTTGTCCTCATATAGAATCAGTAATGTGATATTTGTCCTCATATAGAATCCCTCGTGTGATCTTTGTCCTCATATATAATCACTCATGTGACCTTTGTCTCGTATAGAATCACTCTTGTGACCTTTGTTCTCATATAGAATCACTCATGTGATCTTTGTCTTCACATAGAATCACTCATGTAACCTCTGTCCTCATATAGAATCACTCTTGTGACTTTTGTCCTCATAAAGAATCACTCCTGTGATACTTTTGTCCTCATATAGAATCACTCATGTGATCTTTGACCTAATATAGAATCACTCCTGTGATGTTTTTGTCCTCATATATAATCACTCATGTGATCTTTGTCCTCATATAGAATCACTCATTTGACCTTTGTCTCGTACAGAATCACTCTTGTGACCTTTGTCCTTATATAGGGTCACTCATGGGATCTTTGTCCTCATTTAGAATCACTCATGTGATCTTTGTCCTCATATAGAATCACTCATGTGACCTTTGTCTCGTATAGAATCACTCCTGTGATCTTTGCCCTCATATATAATCACTCTTGTGATATTCTTTGTAGTTAATCCTTCTTCTTCTTTGTCTTCTTCTTCGTTCACTTGTAGACGTCAACATGAATATGTTCAAAGAAAACAGTGGTCAGGTTGAGGTTGTTGGTATCTTTGTAGAGTTTTTTCAGGAATGGTACTGGTGATGGTTGTCACGAGAGGGACGATTGTTATAGAAATTATAAAGTATCCTGGACACAAAGTTGTATCAGGTGATACCAGGATAGTGCCAGATAAGATACTGGTCTTATAAGTAATACCCCCTTTTCTGAAAAGAGTAAGGGTGTATGGACATCAAAGGTAGGATCAAGCTGTATGTTCCTAGAGAAGATGGTAATGTATTCCTACATGCTCCTCTCTAGATCCTCCTCTGTTAATATTATTAGCTCACCAACAAGAACTGGAACTTAAATAATTTAAGTAAGTCTGCTGGTAAATATTTACAATTTATTTTTACAAGTTTTCTTTTCTGTTAGAAAATCTTTCAAGAAACTCAAAATTTAATTACAACATTAGTCTAAATAAATAAAACATTTGAAATTTGTTCAAAAGTATCAAAAGTCTCTAACTTTGTAGAAAGTTCTTCTCTCTTGGTTGAACTCACTCTGGTTGTAGAATATTTATATCTTAAGACCCATCTTATTTCACAGTTATTGCATGCTTGTTTATACTGGCTATAACCATGCCCAAACAGATGTCATCATTTGATATTACTGTCTTAAATAGTGGTTTGACTGCTGTATTCTGAACAGTAGCCTTGTTTGGCCACTTATCTGTTGTATTGAAGCCTGTCACACTTCTGACATGGAAGGAAAAGTCACATGAGGTTCCTCCAGGCAGTGGATACTTGGTGGCTGTTCCTATGAACAACAAGGGCGCTCTCACCACTAGTTCCTGCAGTAGTGGCTGACTCTTTAACGTGTACTTGGATGACAGGATATAACCTGAAACATATTTAATTAACCATTATATTGTCTATCACCAACCCTCTATTACAGATGTAGGGAATGAGAGACAGTTTCAGACAGTGTGCACGTAGACGCACAGGGCATAATATATCAGTAACAACACAATCCAGGTCACTGTGAATACAATTTTTCTCCAAATCCTTAGTTAGAGCCATTTGTCCATGATTCGCCTCCATACAATTATTAGGTCTTGTGTAAAATACTAAGTAATCGCTTAAACAATACAGTAATGTAATTCCTTTCATCCTTTCCTTTGTTCCTGATGTGTGTCCCATTCCTTCAAGAAATAATTCTTTAAATACTTTTCTAAAACCATGGACACCCTTTCTGCTTCCATTCTTAATTTATTTGAATATACACAGGCTTGGTTTAGCCTCCAGAAATTACACAGTAGTTTGAAACACATCTACACACTTCCTAACGCACATGTTAATTAATTAACTAGAATTATATATATATATATATATATATATATATATATATATATATATATATATATATATATATATATATATTTATATATATATATATATATATATATATATATATATATATATATATATATATATATATACACACATTCTTTCTTACCCTCAAGTACATACAGTAGAGCTGTTAATGGTCACGCAGTCTGCTCTCAGATGCAGAAGGCAAAGAAGTCTCTCTCTGACAGAACTGGCGCTTCTCGCTGTATTTGAAATTTTATTATGGCCTGCTTTCCATTTAGGGCACGTCCTAGATATAAGCCAAGGCCGAACGACAGAGGAATCTTTACTGCTAGAGTGTTTTTGCGTTCAGAAATACAGGCACACATTTGTCCAGATGTGCAAATATGAAAAATTAGTAATCTACATATCCTCCTTATTCCTGGACCGATTTCCTAGGCTTAAAATACTCTCTGTATTAGTCTTCATCTATTTCGATAATTGTCTTTTATTATTATACTACCATCTTTTCCTAGGCGCAGCCTAAACAGCAAAACTTTTGACTTGCCTGATGTCTCGATGCATTCCACTCGAGATTTCTCCATTATTATATTACTTCCCGTGGACATCTTTGCACACACTATTAAATGGACATTCCTATTTGTGAATTCTTGACCTCTTCCATGCTGTACTTCGCTTATAAGTCTGTAGCTTACCTCCAATTGAATCAAGGTTACACGGATTTGAGCTCGTCATTGTTAGGCTAGTACGTTTGTAAACACTATACATGAAGGTGCGATTCCATTGGTCCGTCTATCATACAGTTTTTATGAAGTATGGCGTACCATTTGGTTAGAATGACGTGTTGTGAATCAGACTTCACGACAATGGTCATATGTGCTCTCTCTCTCTCTCTCTCTCTCTCTCTCTCTCTCTCTCTCTCTCTCTCTCTCTCTCTCTCTCTCTCTCTCTCTCTCTCTTTTAGCACCGATTGGACCCTCTCGAGGAGGGAGGGGGTGGTCCAGCACTCTCACCGCCTGGCGGGACTCCACGGGATGAGCACAACTCTGCTTAATTTTAATTCGTGACGTCATCATCTAGCGAAATACGTTGCAATGTTTCGTTAAACCTGTAGCCCAGTGCATCCGACTTAAACAGGCATTTCTGGGGGGGGGGGGGGGGGGGGGGGCTTCCTTATCCCTTGACTATACCCCGCCTACCTGCAAGGTAGCAGGTAGTTTGAAATCAGAGTGTTCCTTCTGCTATGTGAACTGCCATCCAATGTTTACGAGTTTCATCTTCCGGAGCATTCTGGTTGTAGAGCACTGGGAACTCGCTCTTCACCCCTACTCCTTTTACTTTAAACAGGGCCGCCACAAGAAGGTCAGGAGCTGGACTGAGAGATATGTATTGCGCATGCCTAAGGAGCATTTAAACGAAGTTGAGAGCTCGTCTTCACCTTCACTTTCGGCAATTACATCACTTGTGACCCCCTTAGTCATCATATGACATCAAAAGGTGGACTCTCCAAAAACTTACTTACTTAGTCGTTCCCCTTCTACCGTGAGGTGTAGAGGTTTGGAAGAGAGAGCGCCAGACTATCCTATCGGCTGTCTTCCTCCTGGCCTGGTTCCATTCTAATCCTCGGTCCTTCAAAGATTGTCTAATGTTGTCCTCCCAGCGGACCATGGGACGTCCTGGGGGTCTGGATCCCCGGCTCTTTGTTTCCCATGCTTGTCGTGGTAGCCGATCTTCTCCCATTCTGCAGATATGGCCAAACCATCTTAGTTGGGACTGTTTTACTTGGGTCTGCAGGGGGTGGGATTTTAGGCCTTGACGTATCGTCTGGTTGCGGACCATGTCTCTTCTTGTTACTTCAACCACCTTCCTCAGATACCTCATTTCTGAGGTTTGGATCTGGCTTTTGTGGGTTGTAGTCATTGCCCGTGACTCGCATCCATATGTCAAGACTGGGACATAGGTGGAGCGGTATACATCCATCTTCGTTTTCTTACTAACCTCGCTCTTGCTGAGGAATCCTCGATTTGTGGCCTGAAAAAGTCTCCCAGCTGCTGCTTTTCGAGTGGCCAACTCTTCTTTGATGCCTCCCTTTCGGTCTATAATAGCTCCGAGGTATTTAAAGTGGTCGACCTGCTCCAGGATCTGTTCTCCCAGCTTAATCTGATGTCTTCTTTCTTCTCGTGATATCACCATGGATTTTGTTTTAGAGCTGCTGATGACCATCCCTCTCTTCTCCGCCTCTTCCTTCCAGACTTGCAGGTTGGATTGGAGATGTGATTCTGATTTAGCAATCAAGGGCAACATCATCAGCAAATGCCAGCTCTGAAATACAGACCTGTCTCATCTTCCAGTACCCCACTGAATACTTTCTTGTTCTCTCCTTACATGCCTTGATGACATCGTCCATGAGGAGTATGAAAAGATAAGGTGACAGGATATCACCTTGTCTCTCAAGAAACAAGAAAGATCATTACTAGGAGCGACATTTTGATGGTTTGAAAGAAGGATGTTAACAATCATACATGCAGTTTTTTTTCCCTTAACCAGCGGCACTTGGGCTTTCAGCCCTTTGGCCCAATGACATGTCATTGCAAGGCTGGGGAACCTGAGGACTTTCCTTCCAACCCTGTCAGGAGCTTCGCTCCTTCCCATCCACAGAGGGTTTATCACAGGAGCCGTTCAGGTTATTCAGTCAAATTTCCGGCCGTAAACATTTCTTCAAACGCTGACGCCCGGGTTTGAACCATGAACACCTGGTCGCCAGTACAACGCTGAAGCCATTACACCAGCGCGGCTCCCAAATACATGCAGTTTAAAAGACTAACGCTGATATCCTGGAAGAAACGGATATGCAACAGATTATTAAATATTTTTTTATTTAGTTATTAAAGCAGGGCAATTTAATTTTTTCGTTTATTTGTTTGTTATGTGTTTGCTCCTTTTTTTCGTAGCACGTCTCTTTCAACCATTTACCATGTCCAGCACATGGAACTGTTGGCTATATCAAGGCGCGTTTCATTCAGTGTGATATTTTCTCTACTGTATATATTCTATGCTCTGTATTGTATAATTTTTCTCGATGGCGTTTTTATATTTTATTTGTAATTCAGACTGTTGTGTTGTTCAGAAGCTTGGCTGCGTCTTTACTGGCATGCATTTGAAATTGGTTGGAGATTTATTTATGTCAATGTGTAACTTTCTGGGGAAGCCTACCCCAGTAGAGCTACTGACTAGGGAAGCGGGTGGGTCTGCAAAGTTCGGGGACCATTCTTATTTTAAAATTTTTTCTTTTTTTCTTTGTAATACAGTGTTTATTAACTTTTGAATTTATGGTGGGATTTTAATGCATAGGGCAGTTTATTTGAACTTGTCATATTAACAGGTGTTTTGAACCCCTGATGACTCCCTATCAGGGTAAAGGACCACCCTTCTCGTGGCACTACATCACCCGCCAATTAGTGGGTCTGGTGTGATCTCCATAGCTGAGTCCGCTGAGATGGGGAAGTCTTCTGAGGTTGCAGGAAAGCCAAAAACCTCATCCTCATTTGCTGTAGGGGTAAAAGAGTGAAAAACTCGAATCCCTAGGGTTTAGACATGAAAAAGACCCCACATGAAAATGAATCAGGTCAACCAGCAGGATTACCATATGAACTCAAAATGACAACTTCTACATATGGAGGCGGGCCCAGAGAATCAGGTCAACCAGCAGGATTACCACATGAATTCAAAATGACAACTTCTACATATGGAGGCGGGCCCAGAGAATCAGGTCAACCAGCAGGATTACCACATGAACTCAAAATGACAACTTCTACATATGGAGGCGGGCCCAGAGAATCAGGTCAACCAGCAGGATTACCACATGAACTCAAAATGAAAACTTCTACATATGGAGGCGGGCCCAGAGAATCAGGTCAACCAGCAGGATTACCACATGAACTCAAAATGACAACTTCTACATATGGAGGCGGGCCCAGAGAATCAGGTCAACCAGCAGGATTACCACATGAACTCAAAATGACAACTTCTACTAATGGAGGCGGGCCCAGAGAATCAGGTCAACCAGCAGGATTACCACATGAACTCAAAATGACAACTTCTACATATGGAGGCGGGCCCAGAGATTCAGGTCAACCAGCAGGATTACCACATGAACTCAAAATGACAACTTCTACATATGGAAGCGGGCCCAGAGAATCAGGTCAACCAGCAGGATTACCACATGAACTCAAAATGACAACTTCTACATATGGAGGCGGGTCCAGAGAATCAGGTCAACCAGCAGGATTACCAAATGAACTCAAAATGACAACTTCTACATATAGAGGGGGGCCCGGAGAATAAGGTCATCCAGCAGGATTACCAAATGAACTCAAAATGACAACTTCTACATATGGAGGCGGGCCCAGAGAATCAGGTCAATTATCAGGATTACCAAATGAACTCAAAATGACAACTTCTACATATGGAGGCGGGCCCAGAGAATCAGGTCAATTATCAGGATTACCACATGAACTCAAAATGACAACTTCTACATATGGAGGCGGGCCCAGAGAAAAATTGAAAGGTTCGCTGATCAATTAAAGAAACAAAACATGACAGCATAGCATTGCGTACACAGGAAAAAAAAAAATAATCCACTCTGCCTGCTAGGATCCATAGCATATGCAATGTATTTTTTACAAATGTAATAATAATAATAACAACAATAATAATACGTTATTCGTCCCCGGGGGTAGTTCCCGAGGGTCCATGAAGAGACAAAGAAAGAATAAAGCTACTGCTACCTCAGTCATGTCGTAATAGGCTTTAAAAAGTTGTGCATGTGTTTTTCATATAAAACAAATTGTTACAGAAACTACTGTCCCAAGAGTAATTAAATGCCCTGGTATAGGCTACCCCTCAGTGTTAGATTCATGGTCCGTGTTGAGCGAAAAGGAAAAATAATAATGAAGATATTAAATGAGGAAAGTTAGACCGCAGGAAAAACTTGAAGGGTTTAAGAAGATCAACAAAGACAGAAGATGCTTAATTGTTTAACAATAGAGCGTGGTAAACTGTCAAAAACTGACATAATTCACAAGTTTGACGAAACGGGGCGACCGCTATCCATCTTTGGTTCTCTCCGGCAGTATCGGTACATTTGTGGTACTGATTTCTATTAGGTGCTGTCAATTATCGCACTTTTCTTTCTTTCTTTATTTTTTCTGCTAAGTAGCAGATATCTGATTTTATCAAATCGCCCTGTATGTGATAAATGTCACATTTGCAAAGAGTGCTCCCCAGATTTGTGGTTATAGGCGCGGCTGACTAAAACTTACATCGTTCTACGCTATCGGCTTACCTCACCGATAAGACCCGGGGTTTGCGCACTCATACGACATAACGAGATTACTGTCTGTGCGTCACATGTGGGCAGACAAATGTGATGTAATCGCTTCCGGTCACTTGTTTGAAAAAAAGAATCATGGATTTATTACATTTTAGACAATATGAGTCTACAAATGTGTTTGTGAGAGTGTATGCAGGGCATCAGATGTCCATATATAGTAATACGAGACCTTTGCAGGCACGCACCTTATTTCAAGTGGGAATATTTTGAAATATCACAGCCTATCCTGCATGATTTGAAATGATTGGATCTTTCTGATTAAATTCATAACATCATTGGAGGGAAAATAGGCTGATAGTTTCACAATTTCATTTCTCTGTGATTTGCATGCTTGCCAAGACAACACCAGACCTTCGCCAGAGTGAAAACTAGATTCATAATTCTTAATTGTTATCCAGACCTATTATTGGAGAACCAGATAAGACTTATAAAACACCGGAAATCTCTTTCAAATTTTAATAAGGAACAACCGGGACTAGGAAATTGAAGAAACACGGATTCAGAAGGGGCAATCTGTGCTAAAATTAAAAGAAAGCACAGACACGTGTTGTAAGAGAACGATTCGTCTCTTTTATTCATCTGTGCGACAAGTCTGTAGCCAGGATTGGCGTACGTTGGATTTACATTTCATATTTTATTACTAACCTGTGCAACAAGTCTGTAGCCAGGTTTGGCGTAAGTTGGATTTACATTTCATATTTTATTATTAACCTGTGAATTAACACATAAATGTATATATTACCATATGAATTTTATTGTGTGAAACTCGCTATTGGATGTCAAAGTCATTTGAAGCTGGCAACCTCAGCGTATAGAATGATGATTCATGAACCACCACTGCACGGGCTAATGATTGCTTTATTGATAGTTTCGTAAAGAGAACTAAAAGCATAACGTAGTTCCAGGTTCCCTATGGAGCAGGGAGGGAAAGATGAAAAGAAATGATGTACATTCTAAGCATAAGACTTACATTTTCAAAGCAGTGTAAATATCCCAAGGTTTCAAGCTTTAAACCAGTGTAAATGTCCATGGGAAAATATTCATTTTAATTAATAGAAGTTTACAACTTTTCCACAAGTGTAAATGTAACTGAAACACGAATGAATTTATATTGTGAACACTTTTCAAATAGTGGAGATGTAAATGTAAAACATATTATATCTGTACGTTTAACTTTTTTCCTTTAAATGCAATTTAATGCGAAAGCTATTCAGTTTAAATGTAAAGGAAGTTTTATCCCGAGGGATTAAATTTAATTCTCATCGAGGTAAACTCTGAGTTAAGTGGGATGGTGAAATAGAAGAGGGGGGACACATAACTGTGTCGGAGAACGCCGTACTCAGAAGAGCGTTTTTATCTATTTTTCTATCACAGTTATTGGTGGTACCAGCAGAACGTACTATTTCTGGAACAAGACGGGATCAGTGGCCTACGCTTTAAGACACAGCACACACTGTGAAGACTGTCCTTGAAGATTCTGGGAGACGAGCTACACCCGACAACCTTGAACAGAGACGAGTGATCAGAGTGAAAAGACAGAACCGTCGTTGGCAGCTAAGTTCAAATATATGCTGCCATCTGAACTTTCTTACCCTTTTTTGCAATCCCCAAATACGAGGATGATAGCTTTTCTTTATCCATAACTATTCAAATTATTTTCAAACTGTTAAAACTAAAGTGATTATTAAATTTTGTTATTTGTAATGTTACAAAATTAACTTCCATTTGATCATTTTAAAGTTACTGCATATTTGTCGCCGTCAATTACTACACACATTCTAAACAAAGCTATACTTGAATAAGAGAATTCCACTGAGTAAATCAGGGGTGGGGGCTTAACGAGCGGATAAATAAGTGCTTAAATTCTTCACAAAAGTGGTCGGTAGGTTACAGAATTAACGTGCTCAGCGACAGCCAGCATTGTTTTCGCTTACCTGAATTTCTTGTGAAGACTCCCATGTGATAGAAGCTTTACTACTATTCTATCTACATTTCTGCCAAGAGTAATCTTGTGTACAAATAGACTCCATTGAAGCCTAATTAGATACTCACGAGTTTGGTCACTGTTGGACCACTACTGCAAAGCATGGGAGGCAGTACCGTCACAACAAGCAGAACTAGAGGGCAGAAATTACTGGATACACAGTGTCGCCTGTGCAGGTTGGTTCAGCACTTAAAGAAGAATAAGAAAATAAACGGGATTTGTTAAATATATGCAATTTTTTTTTTAAATAAATAAATAAACATGCAAATAAACATTTCAGTCATGAAAGTCCTTTTTTAAAAAAAAATCTGTTCTTCAGGTTATATTAAAATCACACTCCCCTACCGGTATTAAAATGTAGCATGTCAGCAGTACATTTGTGTTGCACGGACAATAAATGGTTTTTTTAATAGAAACAAATATATGTTAAGACAAAATTATGACATTTCGTGCACCGCAGTTGTCTGCTGCTGAAAGCTGAAATAGTGCGACATCATTAGTGCAAATATGTACCGTTGTAAAGTCAGTGGTGTATTGTGAAATTATAGTAAAGTGATAGCTGCATTGTATTATAGTGAAACAATTTTTTTTTCTGCACATATAGAAGAATATTACATTCATTATGAGTTTGAAGTGCAAATTTATAACTATGAAGAAGGTTACTGTAATGCTGGACAGACACTTCTGCAGGGAGGCTAAAAAGGGTAGTTTATATCACGACATCAGTAGACCTGATAGAAGAACACAGGTTGCGCTTGGTATTAACAGAGTTTCTTTTTGTCGACGGATACAACATGATGTTGAGTCTAAAAATGTCAGGCAAGGAAGGAAAAAAAAGTTGACAACTTCGATGAAGAAGTTATTCGACGTGAGATTTTCAAAATGTTTTCGTTAAATGAACTTGTCCCTCTCCGCAAACTGAAAGTGAAGCTGCTAACGGATTGTGATACTGATATCTCAAAAACAACTCTTTGGAAAGTTGTGAGGTTCGTCGGTTTTACGTTTCGCAAATCTATTGGAGGCAGGAATGTATTATGTGAAAAACCACACTTAATTGCTGCCCGAAGCAAATTCCTTAGACAGATACGAGCACGAAGGATGGACGAATATGATATAGTATATTTAGACGAAACATGGGTTAATTCGCACCATACAAATGAGAAAGAATGGCAATCTTCTGACAGTGTTCATAAAAGGACAATTCCCAGTAGCAAAGGACAACGAATTATAATTGCGCATGCTGGCAGCAGTGAAAATGGAATTGTCCATGACGCAGAACTAATGTTCCAGGCAATTTCAACAGATGGTAGGGACTACCACACTGAAATGAATGGACATATTTTTCGTTCTTGGATAGAAACAACTCTTCTCCCCATTATTGACAGACCATCATGTATTGTAATGGACAATGCATCCTATCACAATGTTGTAGCTCAGGAAGACAAAGTACCAACTTCCTCAAGCACAAAAGATGAAATAAGAAATTGGCTACGAAATGAAAATGTCAATGTCGACAATATCTATTTGAAACCTGAATTGTTACAGCTTGTGAAACAGACTAAGAAGAGTAAGGTGTATTGTGTTGACAAAATAATTGAATCATATGGTCACACCTCTCTTCGACTACCACCTTATCATTCGCATCTTAACCCAATAGAGTTACTTTGGGCTAAAATCAAAGGACAGGTTGCAGCACAGAACACCACATTTAAAATGAGCGACGTGAAAGCTCTTACACATGATACCCTAAAAAAGACAGATTTTCAATTCTGGAAGAAATGTGTAGATTATGTGCTCCGTGAAGAAGAAGAATACTGGCAACGTGATGGATTATCCAGCCATTAATATATCCAGCCATTAACAGTTGTTAATCTAATGGAATCGTCAGATACGGACTGAGATAAATGTAACTTAATTGAGATATCAAAAACATAAAACAATGTAATTATGCTCCTTCAAAACAAGAAGAAATAGTGCAGGTATACATGTAAAATTTACCGTGTCGTATACAATATAGTTTTGAATACTTTTCTTTCCCCCACGTTTCAGATTTAAATGTGTCACTACTTATAGCTGTTTCCTATGAGGTGAGCTGATATGGATACGCCTCTGATCCTACTATTGACGTTTATGACGTAGTATACTGTAAAATTTAATTTTTAAGCCGTGCTTCTTGTAAGATTCGGAAAAGATCAAAAGAATTTACGCTTTGATGAATGCAGAATTGATATTGACTTAACAACAACATATTTGTAACGTCATGGATAATATAAGACTACATGCAAAATATGAATTCATTACATCAGGTAGTTTTTTTTTTTTAAATTTTAAAGTTGAACATCAATTGGTGAACGGACTATAAATTTGTTGTTACAAGAAGTTAATATCCATGGCTAATATATGCGGAGACAATGATGGTTTTAAGTTGCAGTAAAGACACTCATAAATATTCATTAAATTCAACAAGTCCGTGCTGAATGTTTTACTATGCGTGCGATATTTTGAGCTTGTTGTCGGAACATTCTTCTCAAAATTTTGTTATCGAATCCGTCATTTCATTTCAAAGAGAACCATCGATCGCAATTTGCATACAAATCCTTTTATATGAAAATGATTCCTTATTCTTTTGTTCTTTCATTAACTCTAGCTCCCTAGGGAGGATAGGGATCCCGTTTACACGCACATTGAGGCATATTGGGAATACGGTGTTAGGCCCATATTTTCTCGACCATCGGCACACTAGGGGTGATGTGGTCAGCATCACGCCGGCCGCCTTAACTTTCCCAGAGTTGCTCTTGTACCCAGTTGGGGCTGGGTCGACCCATGAGCCGTTTGCGGTCTAAAAAAAAAATCCCACCTCAACTGGAGATTGAACCATGGACCACTGAGCTAGGAAGCCAGGCCGTGTAAACTTTCTATCTTCCCAGACCTCTATGAGGAGAAGGCATTTTGCTCGTTTTGACGAGCCACCAACTGATTTAAATCAGTAAAATATTACTTCACTAGCTCTGTTTATATGTAGTTAAAGTGAGTGAAACATACGGGCGCAGTTCACTAAAAATTATTAAATCATCAATAAATGTGTTTATGTAAAGGGTAAAAAATTGAATAAACAATTATAGTTAACAATGTAAAATAAATAAGGGTGGGGTGTTATAGGAAATATTTCTTTAAAGATTCATCACTGGTGGTGATCGGGATATTTCAGGGAATTTCGTTATTAGAGTACACTTGGCAGCTTTAAGTGGGTACTCAGCTGCCAGTAAGATGTCTGTTGGTTTCTGCTTCATCCGATGTTTGTTCTTTGCAGGTTGTAGACTGGTTCACTCGTCACTAGTCAAGTCTGGTGGCTGTAACACGTCCATCGTAGTATCTTTTAAGACCCGTCTGCTGTTGGTGTCTAGCTTTGACTGAAGGCCACTTATACCACACACTTGTTCAACAGACTAGTACCATTAATTAGTACCACTGACTAGTATCATGAAAAGAAAGAGAAACAAATACCCTCCTGAGTATTGGGTTTCCTGACATAAAAATCAGGTATTGCCGCCTTTTCCTTCCACCATTCCATCTGCCTCAGAACTTTACCATCTCTGAGCATTAATATTAATCCCATTGAACGGAAAACATCCATTGCATTTATATTGAACATTTTTACATTTACATATACACTGGTTGAAAAGGTTAATACTTGTATAATAAGTACGTACATAAATTATTTCATCATTCACTCCCTGCTCCATGTGGAACTTGGGACTACCTCTGCTTTTGATTCTCTATGAGAAACCCGCATAAAGTAGTCACCAACTCTTGCAGTGGTGGTTCATGAAACCATCATTCTATTTGCTGAATTTGCTGAGTTTGCCAGCCTCGTATGAACTTGGGCAATGACTAGCAATTTCACATGTTAATATTGCAAAACATAGAATGATAAAATGTACAACTCACCCCAAATACTTGCGAATACAGACTGACTTCTGGCTCAGAGAAATTGTGTGGCCGTGGGGAAGTGATTAGTATAGTGTAGATGTTTGTTATATCATCCAAGTCAGGAATACTGGTATACTGCCAGAGATCTTTATTCTTGTTGATATCTGTAACCTAGTCCGTTCCAAACTTCCTCTATGTTGTTATATGTGGCGTGACAATTATTTGCATGTATTTCTTCATATATCTTTACTGTAAGACTTCATCAACGAGAGATAATAGAGTAAACTCTCCAGATTCAAAACAATCATTTTATTTAGGTAATTCTACCAATGCATAGTAAACAAAGTCAGATGTATACATTTGGTTATCTTCTCCTTGCTATATCTTCCAGTGCGTGCAAACTTAAAAATGCCTTTTCCATAACAATATTCACAATCTCATCTTCATTATTAATATTCAAAAATCTCCAATCACCCTGAACGAATCATTAAGTTATTCAGTTGACTCCTGGGGTTGTAAATCTGATACTATGAATCGCCCGGCACGTGAAAAGTACTGTGACCTTCTCATCCGTGCGGGTACCCTCCTTATCGTGTCTGCGTGTTGTGAGCGGGCCAAAATAATAACACCGTGTTTTGAGCTCTGAATCGCGTGACCTTTTGTAACTACTGTATTTTTCTGCACTGTTAAATAAGTCACTTGAAGTTCTACTTACAGCCTCAAAGAATTTCCCACACATTTAAGTAATATTATCTTTATCGAGTCGATGTCTTGAAAACTTCAAGATCTACGGTTGTACATCTGTACACACCGGCATTTTCAGATCAACTGCCTTATCACCCCAAAGTTTGCCTTCCCCTTAAAATAGTGCGGCTTTTCCAGCCTTTTGGTTGGGCGGCTTAATATTACCCTATTTATTTTATAGGTCTCCCGATGGAAGTATTTCGGCCATTCCGATTTTCTTAATTCTAGATTCAATCTGATACTCGCCTATCTTAAATCTATTTCCATAAAACCTTGTGACTATTTTTCCTAACAATGAGCACGAATTATGCTATAGTCATAGTAGTAGGTCGCCCGGTGACAATAGTTTCGGCAACTTAATTAAGATGCCTCTTACATGTGGTTTGAGGTATTACTTTGCAATAGAGTCCCACTAAGTGTTCAGGTTCCTAGGATTCTGGGCTTTCCGTATTAATAAAGGTAGAGTTTTCTTGGGGTATAAGTACACAAGATTGTATGGTCCTTTAAAGTAGAATCCTGATCCTATTTCTTATTCTGGCTTGTCTGAATGTCTTCTTGGCGAGTTGAAATACCAGTGCCTTAGACTCCAAAATGTGCTAGATTATAAGCAACATTCGGTCCACGCATCCACATTGCTACTATATGACAAGGCTCCAACAAGAAATGTTGTATTTTAACAACCCTAGATGAAATTATCATGCTCGGAGATTTCAATGCCAGAGTTGGAAATGATCATGCTAGATGGGGTGGAGTTATCTGAAGATATGGAGAAGATACTCTCAATGACAATGGAAAGCGACTCCTTAGATTCTGCAGTGAGCAGAATCTGATCATTACAAACACAAAGTTCCCCCATAAGCGCATACATGCATACACTAGATGTGAACCAACAAAGAATGAGAAGTCAGTGGTCGACTATGCCAATGTTAGGAGGAGCTTATTCAAATATGTCCGGGATGCTAGAGTCTGGAGGGGGCCAGAGATTAGAAGTGATCACTACCTGCTTACCATCAAAAGAACAACTGAAAGAGTTGCTCAGCCTAGGAACTGCCCAACATCACGCAAGAAACTAAGTAAACGAACGGGAGAAATGAGCATTAAGACTTACAAGCCGAGAGAACCAGAAATTAAGACCAGATGTCAGGGGCTTATTGCTGCAGCAGTGAGCAACACAGAAGAACAACCTGATGACTTGGAAATCCTCTGGCTCAAATTCAAGGACATTATAAAGACAGCTGATGCAGAAGGATGTGGTGAAGTCCGACTTGGGAACAAGAGAAAGAGGACACCTTGGTGGACAGAGGAAGTCAAAGAGAAAATAACAGAGAAGAACATGGCATGGAAACAATACTTAGGAGCTAAAAACACAACAGGACAAATGGAGAAATATAGAGAATATGTGACACTCAGAACAGAAGCAAAGAACAAGGTGCTAGCAGCAAAACAGAAGTCCTGGGAAGAATTTGGAGAAAAGCTAGAAAAAGATGCACAAGAAAACCAGAAATTGTTCTATAAGACCCTAAAGAACACGAGGAAGGAAAAACAATGCCCTCTTAAATTTATAAAGGACAAGCAAGGCAAATTGCTTATTGCCCCGAAGAAAGTAACGGAAAGATGGAAAGAATATTTCTCAGAACTCCTAGATGGTGAGCATGGTGAAGCATCAGAAATAATAACCAGTAGCACAGAAGAGAAATCCAATGATGGTGAAGATGACATAAAGATGGAAGAACTGAAGGCAGCACTGGAGAAAATCAAGATGGGCAAATCAGCAGGGCATGATGGTATAACACCAGAAATGGTTAAGTATAAGGAGAATCAGGCGACCTATTGCTCTTAAGGGTCCTACGGGCAGCGTGGTTCAACAAGACCATACCAAAGGATTGGGAGATTTCCATCATAACACCAATTTTCAAAAAGAGTGGCAATCGACAATGTGGGAACCATAGAGGCATATCCCGTCTCAGTGTCCCTGGTAAAATCTACTCTAGAATCCTAGAGCAGAGACTCCGGCGCTTAGCTGAGCCACAATTGGATGAGGTCCAGTGCAGATTCCGAGCAAACCGAAGTACTCAAGAACTTATCTTCACACTCAGACAGCTGAGTGAAAAGGCCCTTGAGTATAAGAGTGAGATCCATCTTTGTTTCATAGATCTGTAAAAGGCGTTTGACAGGGTCCCCTGGAGCAAACTTTGGGACTGTTTGGCAAAGAAGAACATTACAGCACCTCTGATTCATTATATATAGAGCTTCTACAAGTCTTGCAGAAATTATGTGAGACAGCAAACCATAAGTCAGAAGAGTTCAGGACCACCACTGGTGTAAGACAAGGTGATATCCTGTCACCTTATCTTTTCATACTTTTCATGGACGATGTCATCAAGGCATGTAAGGAAAGAACAAGAAAGTATTCAGTGGGGTACTGGAAGATGAGACAGGTCTGTATTTCAGAGCTTACATTTGCTGATGATGTTACCCTGATTGCTAAATCAGAGGCACATCTCCAATCCAACCTGCAAGTCTGGAAGGAAGAGGTGGAGAAGAGAGGGATGGTCATAAGCAGCTCTAAAACAAAATCCATTGTGATATCACGAGAAGAAAGAAGGCATCACATTAAGCTGGGAGAATAGGTCCTGGAGCAGGTCGACCACTTTAAATACCTCGGAGCTATTATAGACCGAAAGGGGAGGCATCAAAGAAGAGTTGGCATCTCAAAAAGCAGCAGCTGGGAGACTTTTTCAGGCCATAAATCGAGGATTCCTCAGCAAGAGAGAGGTTGGTAAGAAAACGAAGATGGCTGTATACCGCTCTACCTATGTCCCAGTCTTGACATATGGATGCGAGTCATGGCAATGACTTCAAACCACAAAAGCCAGATCCAAACCTCAGAAATGAGGTATCTGAGGAAGGTGGTTGAAGTAACAAGAAGAAACATGGTCCGCAACCAGACGATACGTCAAGGCCTAAAATCCCATCCCTGCAGACCCAGGTAGATTAGTCCCAACTAAGATGGTTTGGCCATGTCAAGCATGGGAAACAAAGAGCCAGGGATTCAGACCCCCTAGACGACCCAGAGCCCGCTGGAAGGACAACATTAGACAATCTTTGAAGGACCGAGGACTAGAATGGAACCAGGCCAGGAGGAAGACAGCCGATAGGATAGTCTGGCGCTCTCTCTTCCAAACCTCTACACCTCACGGTAGAAGGAGAACGACTAAGTAAGTAAGTAAGTATTTTAACATCTCAAATGCCAAACAAATAGCATTTAATTTGCGTATTTTGGTAGGGGTATATCTCCACTACACTCTCTTGGAAATTACTGTGTGACACATCAAATGTGATTTTTTTCACAAGTCACTCCCTTAAAAGGTATTTTTTCTTCTGTTGATATCGATCATCCTTCCACTCACACCTTCATAGATCTATCACTGATAATATCTTTCCAGATTGACAACTTATCGTAACTATTGCCTACAACAAGTCTGCTCGGAAATGATTATATCATTTACCTGCTCGAAATCCCATGAATTATCTTAAGTGCGGGTCTATAATCTGTCACCAGATTAATATTGTCCGACACTATCAAGCAACAACCCGGCCAGACAGAAAACATTATCAGTGATAAGACAATTTATCGTGGCCATCCCAGCGTTTTTTGCGTATCAATCCAGGTTCTCCCATTCACAATGTGGTCGAAAATGTGTTACGCACCCATTAACCATATTTCACTCTATAGCTCCAGGAATCAATGTGTGGTTCAAATAATAGTCCGTGATTACAATAATCAGTAAAGATGGCCGATGAAGCTCAGACATGACAAAAATTGAATGAAGAAAGTGTAAACAATGAATCGAAAATCACAACTACTGTCAGAAGTGGGGAAAAAGAAAGTGAAGAGCACAGATTGAATTACAGGATGGCACATGAAAATGTGGCGATCAAGGTTATTCTGTCACAATCCGCCAATGCTTCACAGTAAAAACGTTTCTGTTCTTTCTATTCGTCTAAAACGCACATCTTGTAATCTCAAAAGTTTATATCTTGACCTTTATTAAGTACAGAGTTACAGCATAGTTGTTACGGTGTTATTTTTAATGACGGCGTCTGATGGGGTTTAGCAGTGTGCAACGTTTAGGGGTCAATAACATTAACAGAATATGTCGATATTTTACGGTATACTGAACGCGAAATATATGCTAAGATTATGACGTATTCGCGTTGGGAAGGTCACGCTTGGTGACTTGGTTACATTACCCTTTTTACGCTCTCCGTCAAGCAGAGAAGTCGTGTCTTGTATTTCTTCCAAGGAGAGGCTTAGTATATAGCCGATATATGAAATCAATATAGAACTCAGGGTCAGTTCAAATATTAAATTAAAGTATGATTATTAAGTAAATTAAATGATGGAAGGAGAATCGTATTATGATTCAATTTTGTAGCTGTCAAGAACTCATGCGCTCATTTCTGGCTGTTGACTACAGCAGCGCATGTACATAGCCATGATGTTCATCTGACACATTATATTGACACGGACGGACCTGAATATTATGCACGTAATTTCTAATGAACTATATATGAATGTATACCAATGTGAACTGTCTTCGTGCGTCAACTTGTAATAAATATTGGACTCGAATCGAAGACTTACCCACATTACTTTGATTACGTTTGATTGCTTCAACTTGCATTGTTGATGGTCCTTTGACCTGATGAACTCTTCTTTGTAGGAAGTTTATAGTAATAATGAATCAGTTCGTACGGAACCGAGGTTCGCTTGGACACAAAGTTTTGTAATGATAGATAAGCAAGCATACCAACTAAACTTATAATAATCGAACGAAGGACACCCCAACTCCAGCAACCACCCCACGCAACAATTGTGGCCAATGTGATGTGGAACTGGAATTTAATTGTAAAAAAATACTCAAAGATTATCGAGTTGAAAGAAATAAATTTCCTTCGAGCGAAATGAACACTTTTTGTATCTACACCGATGACGTCACACACCCTTGACAACAGGATGAATCAGCTGTAGCGATGGCAGCCGCCTTTCAACGTATTTGAAGAAAAGTATTTATAAACGCTCAATCGAACATTGGAAAATAGATTCAATCAACATGGGCATGAAATATATGTCCTACTGTCCGTTGGCGAAGCAAGCATTGTATGAATCCATCGAGGCAAAAAGATAAGTAACTTACTTGAATGTTACAATAAGTTAGTCCTATTTGTCCGACTTCACGCCATGTTATTTTTTTTACCATGCTAAATGTTAAATGTTGTTTCTGTCTTTTTACATGTAGTGGGAGGTTGGTTTGGGAATGCTAGATACGTCTACAACGTCGCTTCGCAGACCGTAGAATCTAGCATCGTTCGATAGGAACCAGTTTGACTATCTTCGGCTGACGAAGAATCCGCTAACGGTTGCGGCTTACTTCGTTCGTCCCCGAATTCAGTCGAATATTAGTTGTTAGTTGTAAGGTTACGTGATACTCTTTGTATTTTCGCTGTACTAAGTTTTATTTTTATTCAGTTTTGTTATTTGTTCTGCTATCAATTGTTAATTCTAACCTGACTATCTTTTATTTATGAATATATATTTTAACGTTTGTCTATGAGTCCATGTATACGTCATTATTTCTTGTGTACGCAGGTTCATTCTGAATTTGATTTCAACCTTGAACTTCTTACTTCCGATTATTCTGCTCGTTTTGGTATACTTAGTTTATAAAATCATTTAGTTTTGTGAAAGTGTCCCTTTTGTATTGTACTATTGTACTGTAAAGCCTTGGTTAATCATTTGTATTGTCTTCATTAATGTCATGTTCTAATAATATTTATATGAATTAATTTTAATAATATATTTAATTAATTTGATTAATTTTTAGCAACTTTGATGATGACTTAGGGGGATTGCATCAAGCTGCAGTAGTAGTCCAAGACTTTAATAAAGCATTTTATAGATGATGAATAAGGCTTAAAGTCATAACTTGATAATTATAAGTAAATATTAATTTAAAATAATTTATTGAATTATTTTCTGGTATTCACACCATGGATAGGTGTTGAATTGAAAAACTATATCTATAATATAGTAATTTGTACACTTTTATAGTACTACAGTGTTGACTTAGCACATATCTTTAATTGATTAATATAATTAAGAAGGGACAATGCCCATAATTATTTAATAGTGATATTAGGTGCATGATATAAATTCGGCATCCTAAATAAATAAATATCATAACTATTTATGATATATATTATTGATTACACATAATATTAGTATAAAATATTGCATAGTTGTTGAACTTACAACAATTATTAAGAGGATATTATATTTGATTATTGAGTGTTCATACGTGGAGTATGTACAAATAATTACATAGATTCTATTGTTGACTATCATAGATCTGTAATTCCTTACAATATTAACGTCAAGATGCTTGCGTTAGACCATTTTGTTAAAATTGGAAAGGATTATGGCTACAAATCACAGAAACTTCGTCAGTTCGCAGAAGCAGAACTTGCTAAATATGAAGCCAAAGAAGCAGAACGGATAGCAATTTAAAAAAAAGAAGAGGCAGACCGTGAAATGAAAGAAATAGGAAAAGAAAATAGACAAAGAGAAATTGCTAGACAAGAAAGGGAGGAACGTCGACAAGAAGAAGAAAAACGTCGACAAGAAGAAGAAAAAAAAAGGAGAGACGAATTGGAAATGGCCCGTCTTCAGAATGAAACAGCAAGATATCAGGCACAAAGTGCTGCTGCAACCCAGAATGATAACGCACAAAATGGGTCTTCATCCAACCAAAACAAACATTTTTACAACTTTAAATTACCCCATTTTAAATTAAATTTTGACGATTTATCATCATTTTTATCAAGATTTGAACAGACATGCAAATCAAATCACTTGCCTAAGGATACATGGGTACTTAAGTTAAATGTATTTTTAGATGGGGAACCATTGACGGCATCTCTGAATGCTGACCCAACAATAGCTAATAATTATGATGCTATTAAAACCTTACTTTTACGAAGGTTTCATTTGGACGAAGAAAATTGTAGGTTAAAATTTAAAAATATCCTACCTGACTCTCCTAAAGACTTTGCAGGGTTTATTGCGAACATTCGCAATACATTTAATAGATGGCTTGAACTGGCAGATGTCAACAAATCATATGACAAATTAGTTGATTTGTTGCTACGGGATAAGGTATTATCCTCTGTCAGCCCACCATTCTTCGCATATTTCCAAGAACGAAAGCCAGATACCATTGACGAGTTAGAAAAAATTTCATTGAACTATTGCAATGCGCATCTGAATGCGAACATTTCTAACTCTTTGATAAGGGAACCTCTACCTGTGGCGTCCAATATGGCATACTATAATAATAACAACCCAAGAGCTCACAGTGTAGACAGAAGTAGGTTCAAGGGAAATTACAATGTTAATTTTCACAAAGGACATAATAATAATAATTTCAACAATAAAAATGATTTGAACAGAGGTAGATCAAGGAATAGGAATTTTTCGCCTCAGTCAAGCTACAACAACAGTCAACATAACACTAATTATAATAGACCAAATAACCACAATAATAACAGCAATTGGAATGGTAATAATCGTGGCTCGAGACATCGAGATAACAGTTACAATAGGGGACAACGGGATAATTCAAATGGTTATTCTCGTAATCGGTCTCAGTCACGTAGACCATCACAGTTTGATCACAATGCAGGGGCGGCACTCACGGATGGTACGACCCCTAGTGTTTCTGATAATAATAATCAGTCACAATCTTCGTCTGCATGTTGTGCTGTTAACTTTAATGTGGCAAATTGTTGCCAAGATTGTAATGCTATTTTTCAGAAGGCCAAAGAAACTGTGCTGAATTGTGGACACCTTTATACAGCAGTTGATCTTTCGGCGAACGACGGCACAGGCACCCTGATGTTCAATAGAGGATTGGTAAACGGTACTGTGGTCTCAGTTTTAAGGGATACGGGATCAACCATTATCGGAGTCCGACAGTCCCTCGTTCACCCCAGTTATGCTACCGGGGAACACATCAGGTGTATGACCTTCGGGGGTACTATTGAGTACTACCCCACTGCCATAGTATATGTTAACACACCATTTTTTACAGGTAATGTCAAGGTGTGCATGTTACAGAATCCATCAGCTGACCTTACAGTAGGACGCATCCACGGCAGTAAGGATTGCACTCTTAAAGAGATTAATGAATGGGAGAAAAAAATTTGCAATCTTTTAGCAACGCTAACGCTGTTGTTGCGATGGCTACACGTCGTGCCAAGAAAATGAATACATGTGGCACAGCAGTTTCCAACTTCACTCTGAGTACTATCCCGGAAACTGATGAGGATGATAGATCTATTGTACAACATTCTAAGGATACAACTGATCCAAAGAAAACTTTTGATGTTGTCGACATTAAAAATGAGAGTACTAAGCAGTATAATAAGTTGAAAAATAATGTTAAGGTTAGAAGGAACTTGAATAAGAAGGTTGACACAAATAAGTCTAACGGCAAAGGTTTTACTTTGCCCAACCAAGACATGTCTACGACATGTAGGAAACCTACTACCTTTAGTAATGATAGGTATCACCATAAGTACAGTCAAGATGATACGTCATCCATTAAAAATACTTTGTCTATGTTGAAGGGGAAATTTAATTCGACAAAGAATACATATCGTCATTGTGCACAATTTCGTGACAATGATACTACTTATATTGGGAAAAGTGCGTATTCTCGCACAGTGTTAGTGCGAAATCTGCCGCAGGATACTACCTGGCAGGCACTTGGAAATTTCTTTAATTTTACAGCAAACGTTAAGTTTGTTCGTCTTCTACCATCTGTCGATGGTCAGAATAGTCAGGCTTTGGTTACATTTCGTAACAATCGTGACGCTCATTTGGTTATCGAGCATGATAATGGTGTTTATTTTCATCACCATTCACTAAAGTTACAACTAGTACCTGATTCTGCGTCACGCAGATAACAGGTTACATGAACACTGTTCGTCACATCTTTGATGACTCAGCATAGTCAGTCATCATTTTTTTTCTCTTTCTTTCCTATTAATCTATTCAGGCGTATATTAGTGAAGGTAGACTCTTCTATTAGGTGACACTTGTGTTGTCTTATCTACGATAACACTTTGTATTTCTGTCTTTATTTGTTTTACCATGCCTACAATAGACAGTAACGTAATTGACTGTTCTAACTATGCTCAGCCAATGCAGCATAATTTTTGTATATCGTCTATTTGTCTGTAAAGAAGAACATGCCGTTAAGGATAAATTGGACAGACGAATGTGGCAGAACTTTTCGCAGTATATTAAGAATTTTTTAATGCCCACCAGTATTAAGATTACCAGATACTTCTAAAAAGTTTTTCCTCCGTACAGATGCGAGTAATTACGGACTCGGGGCTTGTCTACTCCAATATCACGATGATATCCTTCATCCGGTATTATACATCTCACGCAAGCTAAAAACTCCTGAAATTAAATACTCGACAGTGGACAGAAAGTTACTGGCCGTGATATGGGCAATTACTAAGTTGGAAATGTTTTTGCTTGGATCACCATTTCTGATCCAGACAGATCAAAAATCTGTGGCAGCATTACGTCGTTCAAACCATAAAAGTCCAAAGCTTGCACGATTTGCTATCGCGCTGCAACCCTATGATTTCAAAATAGAATCGATACCAGGAACTGAGAACGTAATGGCCGATACTTTATCAAGACATCCTACGGATTCTGAATGACTATTAGTATTTCAAGAAAATTTACTGACTAATCAAGCATTACATTTGCAATGAACAGTATTACTGCTACGTAAGAATATACAATACTTCATACGGACATCCGACTTCGATGAAGAAGTTTCAAAATGAACTGTTGTTATCAAAGTATCAAGTTTTACAGATCGTTTGAAAATTTGGACTTCACTTGAATTTTGCGTATCACACATTTCTATTGCCAAGTAGTAAAAGGAACAATTTCTGATAAAGAATGGACAAATACTGTGATGATACATAAACTGAAATGACTTATTCAATTTACTTTCAAAATTTCAATAAAGGAACTAACGACGGTTGGATCATCATATCAGAATTGGATAAGATGAACCTTATTTCTTAAAGAACTTTCATACAAATCAATAGGATGTAACAACGATTGGATCTTCATGTCCGATATTGTTAAATTCGCTAGTTATTAAATTAATATATTATAAAATAAAGTTGAAGTGTGATGAAATAAAAAAATAAAATATACTAAGAAAAGATGAAACAAAAGAATATCACACCAATTAAACCTTTTAAATAGTTTAATTATTAAGGTGATAGATATTAGATTATGATATTTCATATGAATACTTAAAATGTATGAATTTTTTCTGTTCTTTTCTTTCTGATTGCGTTAATTTAATTAGGTATCTATCCTTATACTTCATTTTCACACGCATTACTAATTTAATTTATACTTTAATATTTAGTTTTAATTGTCCGTACTTCTCAATTTTTATTTCTTTTTCTCTCTGATACTATTTCTCATTTTCTTTAATTAGATATTAATTAGTTAGTACCATACGTACATATTATAATTAATTATTTTAATTTTAATTAGTTATAATAATTTTAATAACACCTCACATTAGTAGTTAGTCAATACATACATCAAATTAATTAGTTAATTAATTAATGACAGTGACATTTCTTTATTTAATATAAGTTATATGTATGATATGACGTTGATTTATTATAAGATATTACTGACATGACCGCGACACTGTTCTAGATAGAACATCGTAGGCCATACGTCGGGTTTTGTTAAATTTTTGATAATTTGATTAATATTGTTCAAGAAAAAAAATCTATCTAATAGATTTTTTTTTCCCCCGTCGGACAGGAAATCTGTTACGGTGTTATTTTAAATGACGGCGTCTGCTGGGGTTTAGCAGTGCGCAACGTTTAGGGGTCAATAACATTAATAGAATATGTCGATATTTTACGGTATACTGAACGCGAAATATATGCTAAGATTATGACGTATTCGCGTTGGGAAGGTCACGCTTGGTGACTTGGTTACATTACCCTTTTTACGCTATCCGTCAAGCAGAGAAGTCGTGTCTTGTATTTCTTCCAAGGAGAGGCTTAGTATATAGCCGATATATGAAATCAATATAGAACTCAGGGTCAGTTCAAATATTAAATTAAAGTATGATTATTAAGTAAATTAAATGATGGAAGGAGAATCGTATTATGATTCAATTTTGTAGCTGTCAAGAACTCATGCGCTCATTTCTGGCTGTTGACTACAGCAGCGCATGTACATAGCCATGATGTTCATCTGACACATTATATTGACACGGACGGACCTGAATATTATGCACGTAATTTCTAATGAACTATATATGAATGTATACCAATGTGAACTGTCTTCGTGCGTCAACTTGTAATAAATATTGGACTCGAATCGAAGACTTACCCACATTACTTTGATTACGTTTGATTGCTTCAACTTGCATTGTTGATGGTCCTTTGACCTGATGAACTCTTCTTTGTAGGAAGTTTATAGTAATAATGAATCAGTTCGTACGGAACCGAGGTTCGCTTGGACACAAAGTTTTGTAATGATAGATAAGCAAGCATACCAACTAAATTTATAATAATAGAACGAAGGACACCCCAACTCCAGCAACCACCCCACGCAACAATAGTACATTTGGAAAAAGAATTACAAATACAAACCCCAGTTAACACCAGTTGATATAAAGACAAATATGTACAAGTGGCTATTCTAGTACACTCTTACACAAACGATGAACACATTATGAGCGTCTATTATCTTGATAAAGTATGTTCTTCTATTTAGCAAAGAAGAAGTAGAAAAACGAAACACACACATACACATACGTGAAAAAAACATTCCATATTTTGTGGGTGAATGATGTACTATTCTAATTGACGTGGTTTACAAATGGCTTTCGTCCTGTGCTGTTTCTGGACGTCTCTGATGAGACAAAGAAAAAATGGACTACTTCTCCCTAAAAGATTGTGCATAAGGCTGGCAACTTCATTATGTAAAACACATTACGACAGAAAGTAACGCGTGATTGCGTGGTAAAGGCTTCCTGTAAGGATGACCAGTTGCAATGGTGGCTCCAGACCCACCAAGGAGCGAAAAGGAAAAATGATAATTATACGCTTTTGATGGCACGACAAGATCATCAATGTGGAACAGATGACAAGATCAGCAATGTGGAACAGATGACAAGATCAGCAATGAAGAACAGATGACAAGATCATCAATGTGGAACAGATGACAAGATCAGCAATGTGGAACAGATGACAAGATCATCAATGTGGAACAGATGACAAGATCAGCAATGGGGAACAGATGACAAGATCATCAATGTAGAACAGATGACAAGATCAGCAATGTTGAACAGATGACAAGATCATCAATGTAGAACAGATGACAAGATCAGCAATGTGGAACAGATGACAAGATCAGCAATATGGAACAGATGAAAAAATCATCAATGTGGAACAGATGACAAGATCAGCAATGAAGAACAGATGACAAGATCATCAATGTGGAACAGATGATAAGATCAGCAATGTGGAACAGATGACAAGATCATCAATGTGGAACAGATGACAAGATCAGCAATGGGGAACAGATGACAAGATCATGAATGTAGAACAGATGACAAGATCAGCAATGTTGAACAGATGACAAGATCATCAATGTAGAACAGATGACAAGATCAGCAATGTGGAACAGATGACAAGATCAGCAATATGGAACAGATGAAAAGATCATCAATGTGGAACAGATGACAAGATCATCAATGTGGAACAGATGACAAGATCAGCAATGTGGAACAGTTGACAAGATCAGCAATGCGGAACAGATGACAAGATCATCATTGTGGAACAGATGACAAGATCAGCAATGTGGAAAAGATGACAAGATCATCAATGTGGAACAGATGACAAGATCATCAATGTGGAACATATGACAAGATCAGTAATATGGACACAGATGACAAGATCTGCAATGTGGAACAGATGACAAGATCATCACTGTAGAACGGATGACAAGATCATCAATGTGGAACAGATGACAATATCAGCAATGGGGAACAGATGACAAGATCATCAATGTAGAACAGATGACAAGATCAGATATGTGGAACAGATGACAAGATCATCAATGTAGAACAGATGACAAGATCAGCAATGTGGAACAGATGACAAGATCAGCAATATGGAACAGATGACAAGATCATCAATGTGGAACAGATGACAAGATCAGCAATGTGGAACAGATGACAAGATCAGCAATGTGGAACAGATGACAAGATCAGCAATGTGGAACAGATGACAAGATCAGCAATGTGGAACAGATGATAAGATCAGCAATGTGGAACAGATGACAAGATCAGCAATGTGGAACAGATGACAAGATCAGCAATGTGGAACAGATGACAAGATCAGCAATGTGGAACAGATGACAAGATCAGCAATGTGGAACAGATGACAAGATCAGCAATGTGGAACAGATGACAAGATCATCAATGTGGAACAAATGACAAGATCAGCAATGGGGAACAGATGACAATATCATCATTGTGGAACAGATGACAAGATCAGCAATGTGGAACAGATGACAAGATCATCAATGTAGAACAGATGACAAGATCATCAATGTGGAACAAATGACAAGATCAGCAATGGGGAACAGATGACAAGATCATCATTGTGGAACAGATGACAAGATCAGCAATGTGGAACAGATGACAAGATCATCAATGTAGAACAGATGACAAGATCATCAATGTGGAACAGATGACAAGATCAGTAATATGGACACAGATGACAAGATCAGCAATGTGGAACAGATAACAAGATGATCAATGTAGAACGGATGACAAGATCATCAATGTGGAACAGATGACAAGATCAGCAATGCTAAACAGATGACAAGATCAGCAATGTGGAACAGATGATAAGATCAGCAATGTGGAACAGATGATAAAATCACCCATGTGGAACAGATGACAAAGTCAGCAATGTGGAACAGATGAAAAGATCATCAATGTAGAACAGATGACAAGATCATCAATGCGGAACAGATGACAAGATCATCATTGTGGAAAAGATGACAAGATCAGCAATGTGGAACAGATGACAAGATCAGCAATGTGGAACAGATGACAAGATCATCAATGTGGAACATATGACAAGATCAGCAATGTGGAACAGATGACAAGATCAGCAATGGGGAACAGATGACAAGATCAGCAATGGGGAACAGATGACAAGATCATCATTGTGGAACAGATGACAAGATCACAAATGTGGAACAGATGACAAAATCAGCGATGTGGAACAGATGACAAGATCACAAATGTGAAACAGATGACAAAATTAGCAATGTGGAACAGATGACAAGATCAGCAATGTGGAACAGATGACAAGACCATCATTGTGGAACATATGACAAGATCACCAATGTAGAACAGATGACAAGATCAGCAATGGGGAACAGATGACAAGGTCATCATTGTGGAACAGATGACAAGATCACACATGTGGAACAGATGACAAGAACCAGACAAGTATATATATATATATGTGTGTGTGTGTGTGTGTGTGTGTGTGTGTGTGTGTGTGTGTGTAGTGTATGTATGTGTATGTATGTATGTATGTATGTGTATGTATGTATGTATGTATGTATGTATGTATGTATGTATGTATGTATGTATGTATGTATGTATGTATGTATGTATGTATGTATGTATGTATGTATGTATGTATGTATGTATGTATGTATGTATGTATGTATGTATGTATGTATGTATGTATGTATGTATGTATGTATGTATGTATGTATGTATGTATGTATGTATGTATGTATGTATGTATGTATGTATGTATGTATGTATGTATGTATGTATGTATGTATGTATGTATATGTATGTATGTATGTAATGATTGTATGTATGTATGTATGTATGTATGTATGTATGTATGTATGTATGTATGTATGTATGTATGTATGTATGTATGTATGTATGTATGTATGTATGTATGTATGTATGTATGTCTGTATGTATGTATGTATGTATGTATGTCTGTATGTATGTATGTATGTATGTATGTATGTATGTATGTATGTATGTATGTATGTATGTATGTATGTATGTATGTATGTATGTATGTATGTATGTATGTATGTATGTATGTATGTATGTATGTATGTATGTATGTATGTATGTATGTATGTATGTATGTATGTATGTATGTATGTATGTATGTATGTATGTATGTATGTATGTATGTATGTATGTATGTATGTATGTATGTATGTATGTATGTATGTATGTATGTATGTATGTATGTATGTATGTATGTATTTGGTTTACATATTTACGATAGGGGTGTCAGGTGACAAATGTTAATGTTGTGTTCTTGATGACATAAGCAAACGTTGGACATCATCAGGATGGATGTAGCTGGACCAAATCATGTGTGCTGATGAAGGCAAATCAGCAGGTCGGGCTTACAGATGGCCGACATGGTGTGTGGGTGTATAGACAAGTCAATGAGCGAATGCGTGTAGTAAGACAGCAATGATCACACACACCCAAAACACATGTAATATTCAAGAAATTGTTGGAAACGACTGTGGCACGATTGTTCACGATTTATTAACTCCACCGACACAAGGACATCATCAATACACTGTCAATGGGACATCGTTCACACACATCATGGAATAACAACAGCTCATTACATCCAATATCAACGACTTCTCTGAATAGACTGCAGGTATCGCAGTGCTAGCAGTACGTCAGTAAGTCCTCTCTACCTTCTCTGACGAAATAAGCCATGTAAGGCTCTGGAAAAATAAGCCGCCTAAGTGCCGGGCTTCAAAATATATGATGTTCTCTGTATCTCCTCTGACAAAACAAGTCAGGTAAATCTCTGGCAAAATAAGCCGCATGAGTGCCGGGCTTCAAAATATATAATATTCTCTGTATCTCCTCTGACAAAACAAGTCATGTAAATCTCTGGCAAAAATATGCCGCATGAGTGCCAGGCTTCAAAATATATAATATCAAAAATGTACTTTTACCTTCACGGTCAGCATCAGAAATAAGTCACATAACTATCAGCCATCAATCCTTGGCTTTCGGAAATATATCGGGGAAATCTCCAACATTTCTATAACACAAAACTATTTCTCCGTACACACAATCAGCAAAACATGGCTGACCGGCCCGGTCAAAAACCCAGAGCCAACTGTCACGAGATATTGCATATCAGTCCCGCTCAAAAATAGTCACGCATGCGCCGCTAACCGGGAAACGTGAACTCTACTCAAATCTCGAAAGTTCGAGAGCATTCTGGTAATCAAATAATTCTAAACCAGTCAAGGGAGACAACAGCTAAATCTGACCTGAAAAGCCAGAATATAAATGTTTACATCCCCTAGCTTAAAACCAAACTGACTTTAACAGTCTACCACACCCCCAGGGGAAAAAAATGATAACATCATTTTTTTGGGAAAAAAAAATACTTCGAATAGAAAAAACAAATGAGGCCGGTAGCTTACAAATATCTACACTAAAGTATGTCGTATATAAAGTCATGAAAACAAGAGGAATAAGAGTAAGAGTAACGAAGAGGTATGCAGATAGTTCTCCAGGTGAACAAAGACTAAATGGATACGAAAGGAAAGAGTAGAGATGAAGGGAAGCAATGTCCTAAGAATAAAGAAGACAGAAATATGACATGGCAAACAATTTTATGACACAATGCATATTAAAATAAACACCATTGTAGTACAATAGCATACACGATAATCTAAATCTCTAACAGAAAAAACATAGTGAGCATGATAACCCAGTCAACCATGGCCAATAATGACGCACAATCAAGCGTCGGGTGAGGAAAAGTACCTCACAACCTCAGGAAAAATCTTTTCACAAAGTATGAATATTGTACAAATAGGTGCTCCCACTAGCGTACAATGAAGCGCTGGGCACCAAAAACATTACCATGTCAGATAAAATTATTTTCTCTCATGACTTCATGTATTTGATAAGTTATGTAAAAAATGGTATCATTACAATATTATACTTTCAACATTGTAAAACACAGTAATATATTAACACTATTTTAAAGAAGTCATAGCACTTCATAATACAATATCTTCTAATATAATATCCTATACTAAAGTACAATGTAATCAACTAACTGAACTAAGCCACACATAAGAGATGCTTCCCGAAGTCTAAGAGCATCCACGTCGTAGAAAGGCATCAACGATATCAAAAGTAGCGCCAAATGCCGAAAGAAAAACTGGAACAGTCTTGATAAATCTGGTAATCGGTTGAGACTCTCAAAATAACAATGCTGACTCTCATGGAACATCATACGCTGTGAAAAAATACAAATGAACATCTTTGTTTGATAACCGTAAGATTTTGTAATATATTACAGTTAATGTTAATCTTTAGCTATCAAATGTGGCCGTGTAAATTTCCGGCCCCTGTATGGTTATACTCAAACCTTCCTACGTTACAGTAGAAACGGTAACAGAGAAAGTAATACAATCTAATTCAGAATCATCAATTAAACAGGGTCATACAAATGTACTAACAGAGCGTTAATGTATAACAGCGTCGTGGGTATATCAATAACCCCGAAATCTATAAGAAGATCTAGAAAATGAGAGTCTAGTAGAATCATGTAATTTATGTAAAGAAAAGTCGTGAGTATACACATAATACCCATGTCAAAAGGCAAATCTTGAGGATAGTAATGACGACTAAAAGCGTCATGATGGCTGACAATCCAAGATTTTGCGCAGGACAAAGAAAATGCAGTTGATAAATGCGTACATCCTAAAGGCTGAACTGACGTCATAGCCTGTGTACTGTGCAAAGAAAAAAGTAAGAAAGATATAATAAAGATGTAAAAGTATACAGTAGTAAACTTGGACCAACGTCGAAGTTTAAAAGGAGCGCAGTAAGTGCGACAAAATGTCGTAAAAGACGAAGATACTGAGCTAACCGGCCCAGTGAGAAAAGTAAAGAAACTCATAAGGTATAGATATGTACTAACAATAAAGTTCGTACATGTAGCAGAGAAAACACTAGTCATTGCAGTAAAGAAGTTGCAATCAATGTGACTGGATGTAGATTCAGTCGTAGCAATAGAGTTAGTGTCTGTGTCAGGCAAAATCGAACGATCTTCTTCTACAATAGTAGTTAACGAAGTATCAAAGTTAGATTTGCGACGTTCTTTAGTATGTCGAACTGGGCTAAAAGAAGCACTCAAATTAGTATGATGAACAATCGTATCATCAATACTGCAAGATTTCACCAAATTAGTAGAATGTATCAGGTTAGCAGAGTGTACTTGGTAAAAAGATTTTGGCATAGTCCCTGAGGTAGAAGCAGTAAGGTTATGTTGCTGTTCCCAAGCAGCAATTTGTTCTGGTGTACACACCTTTACACCATGTATCTGTCCGACAGTAAGGTCGGCGGTAGGTGCTCTGAGCAAACATGCGTGTATATAACCAGTGAAAAATGGTGTGGCAATGTGGACTATGGCAGTCGGAAAAGATTCAAGTGTCCCACCGAATGTCACACATTTCACCATATTACCTGTTGCACAAGATGGATGGACTAGAGACTGTCTAATTCCAACAGTTGCGCATCCAGAATCAAAGAGGACTGAGACTGGATTATTATTCACAAACCTTTTATATAGAGTAAGAGACCCTCTTCCGTCAAGCGCAGCTAAGGCAGGAAGAGGGGGTAGAGGATGACTGCAACTCAAGGTAGTTATTGCTGTAGGATCGAACAAAGTTGTGCACTCCGGGCACTGAAATGCTCTCTCAAAATCGAAAGCAGAGCAACCAATAGCATTAGAAACACTATTATTATTGTTACCTTGATCATTAACACCTTGGGGCTCTTGTTGAGCAGAGTTAGCATGACGGTGCGATCTATTATTATTTGGAGATCTACTGTCATATCGCGATCTATCATTTTGAGATCTACCGTCATATCGCGATCTCTCGCGACTATTATCTCTGTTGAAAGCATTGTTATTCGCTCTATTGAAATTATTGTTCTGATTTGAACCCCAGTTAGCATAGTTGCGATTGTCATTTCCCCTTTGATCAAAATTTCTATTAGATGGGCTTTGTTGTCTCCCAGAAAAATTATTGTCAGGTTGATAGCTTCTATTGTAGCTATTTCTTCCAAAATTTCTATAATTATTGGAATTAACAGGTTGAGGACCGCTAAATTGTCCCCAGTTCCACGAAGAAGAATCATTACGTGATGGATCCCATTGGTTCTGTCTAACATTATGATTATATCTACCACCAAAATTACGATCAACACTTTGAGATCTACGTCGCCAATTAGGATCATATGGTGCTGCTGAAGCAACGGGTAAACCTTCTTCGACTTAAGAATTGCTAACTGTTACATTTGGATGTACCGTGACGTATTGGCGACAGTATTGTTCCATTTCTTTCAAATTAAGAGGCTTTCGCTCATGTAGAAAGGAAAGAAAGGATTTACTCACTGACGACATAACTTTGTCCCGAAGCAATAAGTCCTTAAGGGCTTCATATGTGTGTTCAGTTTTTGAAAGTTCAACCCAACGTGAAAACGTAAGGCTAATATCAGATATAAAATCTGAAAAATCTTTCCCTGTCTACGGCAATAGAGAGTTAAAGCGTAGGCGATAACCTTCTTCATCCAGTTGATATTTTTTAAATAAGGCAGCTCTGACCACATCATAGTTATTTGCGTCAGGACCTTCTAACATACTTATAGTCTTCAAAGCTTCACCCTTAAATAACTTTCTAAGTTGTTCACAATATTGCGATTTATCTACCTTATGAGATTCGCATGAAAGTTCAAATCTATTTAGATAGAACGAGATATCGTCACAGTCAGAGTTGAAAATAGGCAATTTAATATCATATGATTTAGTATTTGCCTTATTAGAAGTTGTTTGATTATTTGTCTCATTTTGAGCATTACCCATATTCACTACCTTTATTTTCTCCAGCTCCATAGCTAAGATTCTCTCCTCGTGTAGTCTTTGGTTTTCTTCAGCTTCTATCTGAAGTTTCTGTTTTCTCTCTTCAGCTTCTAACTTCTGTTTTTCCATCTCCATTTTCTGTTTTTCAGCCTCAGCCTCTCTTTCTAATTTTTTATTTTCAGCCTCCATCTGCATTTGGATTTTTTCTCCTCTGCTTCTCTTTCTAATTTTTTATTTTCAGCTTCTAATTTCTTTTGTTCCATCTCCATTTGGAATTTTCTCTCATCTGCTTCTAACTTTTGTTTCTCCATTTCATTTGGAATTTTCTCTCATCTGCTTGCATCTGCAATCTCCTATCTTCAGCTTCAATTTTCTGTCTTTTTTCTTCAGCTTTCTGCGCCTTGGCATACTCAGCAAGTGCAAATTCTTCTAATTTTTCCTCAGTCTTGCCAAGGGCTTTCCCTTGTGCAATAAAATAATCCATAGTAGACATTATGCTGGGTTATATGCGATAAATACCTTGTGCAATAATTATTATTTTAGAAACTCACTTTATCCCAACTCAGTGGGTGACAAGTCTTTGCTCCAGAACTTGTATAATTACTTTACTTATCAATAATATAATTAATTACCTATATACTCATTGTGCATAACAATATTGACAGTGTATAACAAAAATGAATAATGACAACTAGAAAGACAAAGACAAAATATCAAGGACAAACGACAACGTTCTCATGAATCAACTAAGAAAAAAGTAGAAATAAAGTAAAAAGTATTGCAAAACTTGCAACGACAGCTGCGAATAGAACGATGAGACAATGACAACACAGTGTATAAACGAAAAGTTGTAAAGAAATAAACGATAGGAAGGGGAGGCAGACAAGCACAAACAAATTAAACAAGAACTAAAGAACAGAAAGAAATATAACAAAAACAACAATGAGACATCTCGGCACAACTAAACAAATATATCACAAATAACCAAACACAGTGGACTATAATTCGCAGCAAAAATGTTTGCTGGAGATTTCCACTGCGGGAATTTCGCGAAGAGTCCCTAAAGAACGCTTACAGTAGGCCCTCGGTTAAGTGGGATGTATCCTACTGCAAGTCTCCACCCAACCTGCCCGCAAAAATGAGAAACATATAACATAAAAAACCACGACCTAAACATAGAACACAAAGATCTCATATGGTTCTGAGGAAGGTCTAACTACCAACACAGAGGCACAGATTACAATAACAAACGGCCACTTATCTTTAACTGTAGAAAAAAATATCCTGGCCTCCATAACAGCAGCAATGATGTTCAACAACCACAGTCCTACGAAAAGAGGATCCACCGCTGAGGGGTAAAGGAACTCTAACTCTGCAACTCGACTGTAAATTCTGTTGGATCTCTGCTATATAACACTCCAAGTAATAAGGCTGCACATGAAACAGGACTGGAACACTGCACAGGAACTCCTTGTAGTAGTACAATATCATCAGCAATTCATAGCGCCATATAATTTAATTCCGGGCAACGCCGGGTACTTTCAGCTAATAAAAGCCACTACAGTTGAACTTGAAAATTGTGTAAGCGTTCTTTAGGGACTCTTCGCGAATTTCCCGCAGTGGAAATCTCCAGCAAACATTTTTGCTGCGTATTATAGTCCACTGTGTTAATAACCCCATCGAGCTGGCCAACCACTGTAGAAGGCGAGATGTGGTGTACATATTTGCGATAGGGGTGTCAGGTGACAAATGTTAATGTTGTGTTCTTGATGACATCAGCAAACGTTGGACATCATCAGGATGGATGTAGCTGGACCATATTATGTGTGCTTATGAAGGCAAATCAGCAGGTCGGGCTTACAGATGGCCGACATGGTGTGTGGGTGTATAGACAAGTCAATGAGCGAATGCGTGTAGTAAGACAGCAATGATCACACACACCCAAAACACAAGTAATATTCAGGAAATTGTTGGAAACGACAGTGGCACGATTGTTCACGATTTATTAACTCCACCGACACAAGGACATCATCAATACACTGTCAATGGGACATCGTTCACACACATCATGGAATAACAACAGTTCATTACATCCAATATCAACGACTTCTCTGAAAAGACTGCAGGTATCACAGTGCTAGCAGTACGTCAGTAATTCCTCTCTACCTTCTCTGACGAAATAAGCCATGTAAGGCTCTGGAAAAATAAGCCGCCTAAGTGCCGGGCTTCAAAATATATATAATATTCTCTGTATCTCCTCTGACAAAACAAGTCATGTAAATCTCTGGCAAAAATATGCCGCATGAGTGCCGGGCTTCAAAATATATAATGTCAAAAATGTACTTTTACCTTCACGGTCAGCATCAGAAATAAGTCACATAACTATCAGCCATCAATCCTTGGCTTTCAGAAATATATCGGGGAAATCTCCAACATTTCCATAACACAAAACTATTTCCCCGTACACACAATCAGCAAAACATGGCTGACCGACCCGGTCAAAAACCCAGAGCGTACTGTCACGAGATATCGCATATCAGTCCCGCTCAAAAATAGTCACGCATGCGCCGCTAACCGGGAAACGTGAACTCTACTCAAATCTCGAAAGTTCGAGAGCATTCTAGAAATCAAATAATTCTAAACCAGTCAAGGGTGATAACAACTAAATCTGACCTGACATGCCAGAACATAAATGTTTACATCCCCTAGCTTAAAACCAAACTGTCTTTAACAATACTGTATATATATATATATATATATATATATATATATATATATATATATATAATATATATATATATATATATATATATATATATATATATATATATATATATATATATATATATATATATTTATATATATATATATATATATATATATATATATATATATATATATATATATATATATATATATATATATATATATATATATATATATATATATATATATATATATATATATATATATATATATATATATATATATATATATATATATATATATGAGTGCACGATTAAACTGACTTGAACATACCGTAGAAGTGTATTGGTTGCTACATCAATCATGACATTGACTTTTCTTGTATCAGACCCTCAAGAAGACGGATACAATATATCTTGGTAGATATGACCATATCTATTCGTTTCTCACCGAATATCTTCATGTTTATCTCCACACAGCGAGCGGACTATGTAAAAACTCGACAGCAAGAGATTACAGCGTGTCAGACGAAAGCGCTTTTAATGTCAACAGAAGGGACAATTATAACAGAAAAAAAATGTCGATGGGAACAACATCTCTTATCAGCTGCATTTGGAGAACAGAAAATGAAGGCGACAACGAGAAGGTCTCGTGCTCGCTGTAGAACAACGCCAACGATAAATGGATGGGTGTGAAAAAAAAAATCGAAAAAAGGTGATTCGTCTTACGAGGACAAAAGACAAAGAAAATAGCCAACGTTACGGCCACAAGGCCTTCCTCATGGAAAGGAAAGAAAGTTAAGGCTAGATAGGACACATAAGAACCTAAATATCGGAGGGATAAGAAGGAAAGGTAGATAGAGACACGAGATAACAGAGACACGGTGCAGTCAAAAAAGAGTATATTAAGTCGAGGAAGTTGAGGGGAACTGCGGTAAGACATGGAGTACAATGGATGGGTGTGAAGAAAAAATCGAAAAAAGGTGATTCGTCTTACGAGGACAAAAGACAAAGAAAATAGACAACGATAAATGCAATTCAGAAAGGAAACTTGTGTACCAGAAAATCGCTACTTTCATAACAGCTTCAGGTTGACAACATGGATAATCACTAGAAGTGAAGAGGCAGTATTTTTAAACAAAAGGAAGTGGGTTCAATTTCCGGTGTGGGCAAAAAATTAAAAGACAGACAAACAACACAACTACCAATAAACAATTTAATAAGTAAAAAACAAAGTCACACATACGCAAGAGAGGAAGATGACAATTTTGAAGCACTGAACCAGTTGGGCCCGTTTCACAGAGCAGCAGAAGACATCCTGTCTTATTTCTCTGTAGAGTTTCCTTTTAATTTATTCACCGCCGTTAATCTCCTCAAGGTTTAGAGGCCGTCAACAAACACATGCCAAGTCCTGTCCTACCGTGCTATCTTGGTCTATAAATGTCTACCTCATCAATGTCATTTCTAAGTTCTCGACTTCTCGGCTACCTTTGCTTCTCTTCCCCAAGAGAGTTTCAAATTCATTAGCATGAAGAGATAAAGAAAGAATTCGACTATTGCAATCATTCTCAGGCATGACCTACAAGGTGGCTCATATAAGGCATGCATCACGTTTTCCAATCTCAGGCATGACCTACGTATTCCAATTCATCTTTTAGGAAATTTTTTTATCAAAATAATTTATGACAAGAAGGGAATAGCAACCAGCAGGAAAAAAAATTTAGAAAAGGTAGTACTTGAAATTGTAAAGTTGGAAAAGTGGATCACGCCTCCTGACCCCGTTTTTTAAAGAGACAGGAAAAGGGTAGAATGGTCCGAAGTTTTCCTATTGAAGAAATAGGGGGGGGGGGGGGAGGGGGGGGGGGGAGAGGGAGGGGGGGGGGGGGGTTGAGGGGAGTATACCAGTCTACGCCTGTCCCTCATATCTAGGTCAACTCTGACGACCATGTTAAGTTATCGATCAATCTCTAGTTTTCTCGCGAGCCAAAAAGTGTAACAACAGAAAGAGCGAACGCAGGAGGCGGTAACTGTTGCACCAGAACGTTATCAGATTGCGCTATATAAACCGACCATTTTTCTACTAATCAAAGTTACATTTTCAGAGACTGAAATACGGGTTAGTAACACCAACAACAAATAAGTGACTGGGACTTGTGACAAGGAGTGAATATTCTTATAACAATCACAAGAAGGTAATGCAAGTTTTTGTTTGTTTGTTGGTAATTTTTATTTTGGTACATTATTCGAAACTGAAAAAAAATCACTATTATCAATGACAGTTTGAACAATACAATTAAAGTATAGGAGTTCTGTGTCTGCTGCATTACTAATTTTCAGTGAATTTTGTTCATGCTAGCAAGTTTGTTTTCTACATGTCAAGATTTTCGAATTTATCTTACTATCATGATGAAGTAACATCGACTTTTGTCAGTGAAGATATTATTAACAGATCTGACTTTTAGCTTGAAGTGTTTTGAATAATACCCTGGATAAGGGCAAAACCCTTACCTATACCAAAAAGTGTTTAATATTTGGACATTCGCCCTAATATAACCGACGGACCTAATGACTAGGTTGAATGGAGCGCACCTCACCAAAACGAGGCAAACCTTTTGTTATGATCATACGCTGAAGGCTTATGGCAAGTAATGAGAAAATTCAATTTTGATACCAACATCATAGATATCATTGAAGCACTATACAAGGACGCAAGCAGTGGTGTTTTTGCAAGCAACGACATTGGAGAATTTTTCAAAACAACTGTAGGAGTTCGCCAGGGATGTATCCTGTCACCAGTGCTCTTTAATATATATCTAGAACATATTATGCAGGAGGCTCTCTACGATTATAAATCAACCATATCGATTGGAGGCCGACCTCTGTGCAACCTACGTTTTGCTGATGATATTGATCTGATAGCTCGATCAGAATCAGAACTTCAAGACCTTACCTCTAGACTGGAGAAAGTAACAAGATCGTATGGGATGGAAATTAATATAGAAAAAAGCAAGATATTGGTGAATAGCCACAAGAAACATGTTCCGACCAACATTACGTTAAATGGGCAAACGTTAGAAGAAGTTAACACCTTTAAATATCTCGGGTCCACTATATGTAGTGATGGAAGATCAAGTAAAGAAATCAAGACAAGACTTGAGATGGCCTCAGCTGCCATGACAAGGTTGAATGTGATCTGGAAAAGTAACATCAGTTTTCCTGTGAAGATCAAATTATACAAATTACTTGTATTATCTATTCTCTTGTATGGGTGTGAGGGCTGGACACTCACTGCAGATACGGAGCGAAGGATTCAGGCTTTCGAGCATAAATGTTATAGAAGAATTTTGCGCATTTGCTATAAAGAGCACAAAACAAATGTCTATGTTAGAGAGAAGATAAACACCTATGCAGGTCACCAAGAACCACTTTTGTCAATAGTGAAACGTCGAAAGCTTGCCTGGTTTGGGCATGTAACTCGTCATGACTACCTTTCGAAAACGATCCTTCAGGGAACAGTCGAAGGTAAACGGAGAAGAGGAAGGCAGAGAAAATCCTGGGCTGATAACATCAAAGAATGGGCAGGACACGGTTTTTCCACACTTGTACGCATTGCTGAGGATAGAGAGCAGTGGAGGACCCTGTCTGCTGATGCTTCCACCATGGCACCCCTACGACCCATGACGGGTTACGGGCTGAGATGATGATGATATATATATATATATATATATATATATATATATATATATATATATATATATATATATATATATATATATATATATATATATATCACTTATAACATATGTTAATTTTATTGCATTATTAACTCAGTCTAGTAATTTTACAAAATCTGGACTATTATTAAGCACTACAGCGAAGTTTTACAGTTATTTTAAAACGTATGAATCCAAAGTTGATTATACGACTTGGATAACAGTAAGCTCCTAATTATTCCCCCTGTATCTCCTCTAATCTTTCAACGCCATCTGCCGGTTATGCAGTTAACATGCACAATGCGACATTTTACTTTTTTTCCGGAAAAGTCCACTTAGATAAAGTATGAATACTTCCCCCTTACCACTGAGAATGCCTTAAGGGTTATCCGCTGTATATTTGAATGGATGACGAGAATATTAGGGTTTGACCAAGTTCTACATATCTAAAACTGGAAAGGAATAAAATACACAAGTGTTTCTTAGTGCGTTTGCCTATATGTATGATTAAGTCTCAATTCAGACTCGGTTCTAGAGTTGCTGGCGTCCAGGATGCAGCCAAGCTTTGATGCTCTTATAACACGTCTGAAACATATTCTGAATTTACAACACAAAATCAAAATCGTTAATCTTAAAAGCTATAATCGCATGGATTAATTGTTGGGTGATGATTAATAACAATATAAATGAACATAACTAACCAAATTTATTGATATGTGTACGCATATACTTTGTATTTTTTTTTTTAAAATCTAATAATTATTCACTTACGAATATAATGTATATGCAAAGTCGTGATATTTAAATGAGAGCTCACAAACTGACTTATCATTTTTATGCTTGCAAAAGTGAAATGAAAACTTAAAAGAATGAGTGATTCAGTGGAAAACATTTTTTTAAACAAAATAACAAACCTAAGAAGGTGGCATTCATTCTGCACAGAATCAAAATAACGGAAAAAGCAAACTGTTTTCAGTCAAGTTCATAATGATAACATGTTGAACACTGTACATGTAAATAGCATAACCCTAAATATGGGGGGGGGGGGGGGAAGAGTGCTATACCGTATTTGTCACAGATATGTTGCTAGGAAACGCGAGATGCTGCTAGCATAAAAGATACTGACAGATCATGTGCTAAAGAGCGTGTGAGATTACATCAGCCACCACAATGATGTGTTTAAAGAGCGTGTGTGTGAAATTACATCAGCCACCACAATGATGTGTTGGTAAACTGTAACAATCTGAGGACACCCGAGCCGGCCTTCGGACAGGACAACCAGGGGGCCGGAGTGGGCGAGATAACGTTTTTTTTAATCCCGCCAAGAAGCTGAACTGTTGTTCAACTGCGACACAAAGCACGACGCAATGTACATTTTGTATAATAAAACACTATAACCAAAGAGTGGTTAGAGCGCTGGTCTCTCGCGACATAGGTGCCAGGTTCGATTCACGGTGTCGACACATTCCAGTCTACGCAGCTGTAAATGGGTACCTGACTTTGCTCTTGAGATAGAGAATGAAAAAAGCACAGAGGAAGGGAACTGGTCACCCCACCTCTCGATGCTGGACCTAGTATAGTGAAATCTCTAACACTTCGCTCCCCTACAGCAGTATCTGCTATGGGACTACCTTTTCCTGTCTTTAAAAGCAGTGTGTGACATTTTGGTTTTAGTTGTTAATCGTGTCTTTTGTTTTGTAAGTAATAACTATCTTAAACTGGTCTATAGTTTTACAACTATCTTAAACTGGTCTATAGTTTTACAACTATCTTAAACTGGTCTATAGTTTTATAACTATCTTTTTTTTCTAACCAGCGGCACTCGAGCTTTCCAGCTCTTTTGGCTCAATGACATGTCATTGCGAGGCTGTGGGGTCAGTGGACTTTCCTTCCAACCCGGTCAGGAGCTTCGCTCCTTCCCATCCACACGGGATTTATGTGCAGGAGCCGTTCAGGTTATTCAGTCAAATTTCCGGTCGTAAACATTCCTTCAAACGCTGACGCCCGGGTTTGAACCATGAAAACCTGGTCGCCAGTACAACGTCGTAGCCATTACACCAGCGCGGCTAAATTGGTCTACAGTTTTATTCATCAATCTTACTTAATTTTCCAGTAGAGTTTAACTTTGCCGGCTAGAAGGAATGTTCGACCGGTCTGAGAATAAAATACGCGTATTATACATATTTTATGACGAAAAATAAAATACGTATATAAACGTTATTATATGTTCAATTAATATGCGTACGTTTCACATGGGGCAACTTTCTATAGGTATAGCGTGAAATTACGTCATTGGCGCATAATTTGCCGATGGTCACAGCAAAGTTTATCTACCCATTTTTGTAATGAAAGGTCTTGCTGCTTCTGTTATTTGTGCTCGATATTAGAATAAAAATAAGTAAATTAAATTGTTTTTAGTTTTAGCTGTCTAGCTTCTGTAAAACAGCATAACATGTTTCAACTGGAGATACATTTTCAGGTTTTGAAATATCTGACGTAGTGATGCAACGTATTTCAACGTAAAGAAGTTTTACGGGACGTATATATACGTATTTTATTGTCAAAAATACAATACGTATTTTATTGTCAAAAATACAATACGGTACGTATAATATGTACGGTGAACATTGGCTCGAAGTATAGGGGCAGGAGCGAAAGTCAAAACACTCGCCCTAGGCGCCAAATGTTGTGAGGCCAGGTCTGGGTGGACACGTTTTACAAACCATTGACCGTTCCATTCGGAGTCTGAACATAATGGAATTATTCTGATAACTTTAGCAATATTTTGAAGCGAATCCACCCGCAGAGCAACCTTGGTTGTGGCAGACAGCTCGACATCTTTTAACGGCAGTCGAATTATCCATCACAGCAGCGGTAGGCAACACAGTAGGCATGGGAGTCTACTTTAGAAACACAGAGCCCTCTCAAGATCTACACTGATCAAAGTTTCTGCAGAGTTAAGTGGACAATCAGGTCAGGTAATACATTAAACAGTTTTAAAACGTCTCACATCAATTTCTTGGGGGGAAAATAAAGTGGTGTCTGCCATGTTTCGCTTTTTAAATGCGGATGGGACAGAGCTAATATGAAATTTCCTTAGCTTAAGAATTATTCCCCCCAACCGTCAGACAGAGGTCTACCAAACAACCCCCGTGTGGTCTACCAGTAAACGCAATTTACCTGTTGCCGACCCTGGCTCTACAGCTATAAAGGTAAAGGTAATGGCATAGTAGGTACTGCCATAGCGGAGTGGAGTGTGAGCGTCTTCACGATACAAAGTCCGGTTGTATGAGGTGGGATGGTCCGTTCCCTTCCTCTCCGGCTTTGCCTTCCCTAACTCTAGAGCAGTCCGGTACCCATTTACAGTTGGGTACACCGGAGCGTGCCCAATGGGCTGATCACCCGTTGGCTTGTCACACTGATTACGGAAACAGCGGCAGATGGATTAATCTGTTGTTGCCCTAAAGACGCCGCTAGGCGTGATGGGAAACTACAACAGAGAAAGTCAATCTGCTGTTGCCCTTAAGACGCCACAAGGCGTGATGGCCTCTGACTGCTTGGTCGGTCTTTGGCTAAGGACGGAAGAAGAAGAAGAAGACACCGGAGCGTGACGATACCAGATTTCAAACCCGGAACCAAGTAAACAGGCTCTCTAACCACTCTGCCAATCGGACGCTCTCAACAGCTAAAGCAAAAAAAAAAAAAAGTCAGTATTCTCCTTTTTGACATCTAACAGTTAGGGGAGCCACCACAGCATGTAGCCGAGCCACCACAGCATGTAGCCGAGCCACCACAGCATGTAGCCGAGCCACCACAGCATGTAGCCCACTTCCAATTTGCATTCATATGATCTTGCAATGGTGTTTGCTGTAGCATTTCAATGTACACGTTAAGATTAACAACTTAAAGCACATCATTTTAGTCGGCTTTTACGACATGCCTGAAGGAGAAATGGTCTTAGTTTTTCTG